>WOVY01005157.1:20000-45987 GCA_013436015.1 Rhipicephalus annulatus | reverse complement strand
CCATTGTGGCCGCCGAGTCCCTCAATACCCTACACATTCGGCCGTTCACTGAGAGTGTCCTCATGTAAGGCTTCAACAGCTTTAAGCTATCCTCTGACTCTGAATTGGGCAAATGCCATGTGCTTCTTACAGCTCCTGGCCATGTGGCCCTTTTCTCCGCAGCTGTAGCAAACAACTGCTTCCGCGCTTCTAACGCATGCGCTATGTCACCAGGCGCCTTTGAACCTGATGAAGGTGCCGCCTTAGTCCCCTCACTGTCCTTTCCCTGCTGACTGTCTAATAACTTGGAATTCTCGGGTTTCCAGTTATTTCTTGCAAACCTCTTGCGTCCCTGGTTTCCCGACCAGCTTTCTACCTTTTCACTTTTTTCCGAAGTTCGTGGTTGTACTGCGGAGACTACGGCGTGAGCAGTAATCTTCGGCGAGTTCTGCTGCCCTGTTCATGTCTACGTCTTTCATCCTATCCTGCACCCAAAGCCTTACCTCCTCGGGAATTCCCCGGTAAAACTGCTCAAGTACCATCAACTCAATGACCTTGTCAGGGTTGCCATAGACTTGCGCGCTTTGAGCCACTCTTCAAAGTTGGCTCTAATTTGGTAGGCATAGTCTGAATGAGATTCGTTGCCCCTCTTAGAGTGCCTGAACCGCAGGCGGAAAGCCTCTGTCGATAGGCGATATTTTCGTAGCAATGCAGCCTTTACCCTGTCATACACCTCGGAGTCCTCTTTATTCATTCTTGCGATAACATCGGATACTTCGCCTGGTAGTACGCATATCAGTTTTTGTGGCCAAGTCTCCCTACTAAACCCTGCATTTTCGCATGCTCGCTCAAATGCACGAGGTATAATGCAATGTCGTCACCCGCCTTGAAGGTGTGGATTAGATCCTTTATCTTTGATTCTCCACCCCCTGAATTTCGATTTCCCACGGACATACGAAGCTCAAGTTCTTTCAGACGGATTTCATGTTCTTTATTCTCGCGATCCCTCCTTATTTCCTCCTCTCTCTGTTCACGGGCTAAGCGCTCACGCTCCTCTTTCTTTGCCAAAATGGTTTCTCTGGCCTCAATGGCCTCTTCTAAACTCACTTCCTCTTTTCCCAAGTGCTCCAAAATTTGTTGTTTTCTTTTAACCGAGCCGACCGAAATATTCAGCTCCTGACAAATTTCGAGGAGTTCTTGGACCTTAAACTTCTCCATCTTAGATATGCACACCGTTTCTCTTCTAAGGTAATTTTGCCCACGAGCCACCCAATTCTTGGTCTGTGAATCAAAATTTACCAAAATCACCCTACCACGTTACCGACCATCTGCGCTAACGAGTCTGGCGAAAAGAAGAGCAAACACGCGGCACTCACCACTTCGATGCAGCCGACGCAGGCGAATCCCATAAGCTGCCAGCCACTGTTGCGCCTTTGGGTAGCGTGGTGCGGACTCGGGCCATCCGAGTCCCCGGAGAGGACGAGTAGAGAAGCCGGAGAAGGAGAAAAAATGTTTATATACAGTATTTACATGGTAGCGTGGTACAACATGAAAAGAGAATCACCCACGAGCGCCTCTGCGCTAGCGTTTTTATACATCGTCCGCCTTCCCAAGATCCCTTGCAAGGAAAATTATGCGCAGGATACTCCAATGAGATCGTCGTCTTCCTCTCCGTCCCCGAAGAGGGAAAGCCAAACACCGCCTCCCTCTGAACCTAGGAAAGGGGCAAGGCATGCCCAGTTCGCTGTTTGGTGAGGGAGACCCCACGCGCCAGCGTGGCACCACAGTGAGATGACGTGGAATCCCATGCGCAAAGTCGCTCCTTGATGCCGCCAGGTTGACTCAAGCAATGCAGAATACCCCGTACAGCTGCTGGGTCGACGCTGCTTCGGAGTGTTGCTCTCGGCTGCTGACAAAAGCTTGGCCAACGACTTTTGTGTCAAGAGGAGCCGGCGACGTGGTTTTTCCCGATTGTCCGCGTCCGTCGCCGTCCCGGTGCAGGGTTGACTCATCAACAGCTGCCAGGTGCCAGCAGGCCGCGAAGACCACGTGGAACTTGGGCGAGGCACAACAGCGTCTGTAGCAGAGTTTGTGAACATGAACGAGGGATCCCATTAATTCAGAAAATGTATTAACAGCTGACATTTTCCACTTGTCGTTGTATCCGTGTTCGGTGTTTCGATGGAGGCGAAAATGCTGTAGGCCCGTGTGCTCAGATTTGAATGCACGTGGGGTGCACGCCAGGTGGTCGAAACATCTGGAAGCCTTCTCTACTACGGCGTCTCTCATAATCATATTGTGGTTTTGGGACGTTAGACCCCATATACAGAGAGAGAGAAATAACGTTTATTTATACATCTGGCGTGTAGGAAGTCCCCGGCCACGCGGAGCGCGGATGTTCTTTATTTTAAGATTACGGCTATTAGAGTCCAATAATCTCAGAGCCTAGGCCTCGAGGATGTTGTTCTCCGACTAGGTGACAGTTACTCGGGTGCCTCCACGCCCGTTAGACAGGTTGTCGGCTCCTTTTCTCCGTTGCTTCGCCAAAGCCTCCTCAGGCCGCTGGATGGCCCTTCTAGATCCCTCTTATCAATCAATCAATCAATCAATCAGTCAATCAATCAATCAATCAATGTTCGGTGAAACATTGTGATCAACAGTAGCGGTCGCATACCTCCTGGTATGTATATGGCGGTGCTTTTGTGCCTCGTCAACGTGTTCTGCCCAGAAGTTACAGGCTGGTTGAAAAAAAAAATAACAACATCCAGTGAGAATTAGCCTAAGCACTTCGTGTTTTGTTAACTTGTTATGCAGTGACTGGCATAACGCTAGTGCATGGCATAGATGCTGAGATTTGTGGAGCTCGTCACAGCTATTATCAACGATCAGAGTGAAGTGATCGCATGTATGTGCGGTATTTGCGTATACGCCCAGCGTGCGCAGCGCAATTCCGTGTCAAAGATCTGAATAGTCGCTGGGAATATGGGACCAAATTTGTGACACTTCTCTTTCGTGTGCCTTTTTACATTGGTCAGCAGGTTTTGTTAATGATTTGTGCCGGACCGTGACAGGCTGAAGCATTCTATTTAGCCAAACTTTTTTTTTTGTTGCGTAACACTTTCTCGTGAATACGTGTCACAGTATGTGGACGATAGCCACACGTCCGCTTGCCGCGTTTCTTTCCAACCTAGTTATACAGTGTTGATAACGCGAACACTTCATTGGCTGTCACGTCGGTAAAAGAAAAACGTTTATTACACTTTGCGAAGGATTGATGATTGTTTGATTGATATGTGGGGGCTAACGTCCCAAAACCACCGTATCAATATGAGAGACGCCGTAGTGGAGGGCTCCGGAAATTTCGACCACCCGGGGTGCACCCAACGTGCACCCAAATCTGAGCACAACACCTCGCGAAGGGATATGCGACGTAATTATGATGTCGATAAGTATAGTACTACTCACAGGGTGTCTTACGCATTGACTTAAGAAGGCTCGAAATGGAAAGCCATCTTCTTTTATTCTTCCACGTCAATGTATTGATGCTGCCCCGCCGCCCTCCGAAACCTTTCTGCACCTAACATGCATGGTTATACATCGCCTCCGTGATTGGAGGTACCCCCCCCCCCACTCCCGGTTTCGCATTGGCTCCGTGATCGGACCGCCTGTGTCCAAGCCACGATGCTATCGTGAAGCCGTCACCGTGTGACGTTACGTCACATGATGTCATGATTACAGTATAAGAAAGCAATATTTAGCTACACGAAACGACATGTTGACATCATATAGTGACGTCATCGTGTATCGACGATTTTTGGATGCGAAGCATTTCTTAGCGAACTTCGGTGACATTGAGCGTATCTATCTATCTATCTATCTATCTATCTATCTATCTATCTATCTATCTATCTATCTATCTATCCGCTTGCGTTTGGGTGCTGTCGAGGTCACCCCGTTTACTTGGCATGAACCAAAATTAGCATGAGAGGGTAAGATGGTTTGACAAATACGACGCGCTTGTCAAGACATGAATAATGTCACAATCCCGTCGCGTACGACGTCAAACACTTCCCGCCAGACAGTGGCACACACCCACGGTTGGGTATGTGCCGCTGGTATGTGGGTATGTGACACTGGTGATTGACAGTTCTTATCTTCCCATGAGTGACGAGAACACACATGGGTAATTTTAACGCATGATTGTAAAGAAATACCGGGCGTCGGTAGCGTCGGCCCGACGGGTCCCAGCTGGAATCGAACCCAAGCATTCTGGGTGCCAATGAAGCATTTTATTACAGAGCTACGTCAGGTCTGCGAACTACTTTCCAAATAGACGCTAATCTTTGTGAAACGTCAGTAGTGGTTGTAGGGCTGCCTACCAAAGTTTATAAACATTGCATATGTACTATTTTGATACAGCCGTCACATCGAGTTATCGTCAGATGCGTTTAGTTTGCATGAGCTGAAGTTGATTTATGTAGCGGTGCCCAGGGCCAGCATCTTCGTGACCATCATCGCTTCATATCGGCTTCTGGTGTTGTTAATACGCATTTCCCAGTGGGCATCGTTGCGCAAGTGCAAACAACTGGTTATATATACATCAGCATTCTTCAACATATGTCTATGCGTACGACATTTGTACATTAATTTAGCGTCATTTCATGACGTGTCGCTCAAAAAAAAAATTGCAACACGGCCACCTTTTCTCCGCATGCTTCGCATAACGCCGATTTCTAGGTACGTGGGATCTGCCGAATTTCTTTTCGCATCGCTTGTCCTCGCGACGCTGCGAAACGAGGCACCTAAGTACAGAGCTCGCTTTCGATGCAGTATGTAATTGGAAATCATGCAATACATATTTATAAATTATGTACTGAACATCAGCTTCTATGATGCTCTCTGTAGTAATGCGGTGTTCATCTTAAATGTGATAAGCTCTGTACATCCTGGAAGGTATTCATTGTTACTAACACATGCATATACACATATCCCGAGGAACACCAAGGGCTTCCTTTATGTCTCTCCGTGTATGCCTATCGGCGTATGTCGGGTATGTGAATGTATATAGGCGTCCGTGCAGCGATAGGCGAAAGTGATGAATGTAAGGCGGCCCACCCGCGATTCCCGATTGCGGTGCTCCCATTTCTCCGGCGGTACAAATAAGCGCGGGCCGCGTTGGCCGCGACTCTCGTGCACGAAGACGAGCCTGACTCTGCGCGTTCGTCGATCTCGGTGCGTCGTCGACCCGCATCGCCGTCGGAGGCTGGTGGCAATAATGCAGATGTGGGAGGTCCGTCACAGCTCGCTGGCGAGGGACTGAGACGTTGCAGCACGCTTCGTGAACGAAACTTGCCACAAGACGAGAGCGATTCGAAAGACAATGCGCACTTCCTCGGGGCCTGCATCGGACGTGCACCGTTAGAATAACGACTCGAGGAAGGCCGGTGTCATTGATGTGTTCCTCGTTGAAGATCCGATGGTTGGGATCGCTCTTCCGCTCAGAACGCTTCCGAGTGTGGTTTACGACCTGAGAGAGTGTATTGCTATACTATCCGTCTCACTTTCGGTTGTGGGTATTTTACGGTTTTCAGGGGTGTGTTTGTGATTGATGCGGTTAAATTCGGATTCTCTGTGTACACGTACAGTACTCAAGGACTGACGCGTGAAGCCTCGCCACACCTCCTTCTCGCTCAGATATCATTTCGCTTGTACATAGATACGCAGACACGTACAGATGCACTTCCGAACATACGACCATGTACGAAAAGGTTCACCCTCCCATCACCGAAAAAAAAAAGTCTTCTTTGTTCGTTTATTTTAGTGTAGTTACTGCTATAGGAGCGCTTCCTCGTGACAACTTCGCCATGTCGCTGCTAACCAATAGAAGTTAGCAGAAAAATAATTTAACCAAATCGCTGTCTCGTTCCGTATATACATCATGAACGCCGTGAAAATTTAATTTGGTTTTATTTGTTCCTCTCTTTTTTTGCTGTTTTACATCTGCACATATGTGTTGGGGCCTACTCAATGAATTAAGGGAAAGAAAAAACCTTGGCGACTCTCCCCTGCGTATGCTATCTAAACATGCGCGTGAGCATACGTTTGTGTTAAGCACATCAGTGAAACGGAAGAAGGGTCCTCAATGGCACGTTAACTGTACGCTGATGGCTTTGCTCTTTCCTAAACAAAGTGCTGACGCTTAACCGCGTCCTCATACGCCCAATTCTTTTTAGAACGCGCTGTGCTGAAGGACAGGGAGGTTAATAAAAAACTAGACAAGGTCAGCACTGTCCGCTGGAAGGCTTAGCGAAGGTAACGCGAATTGAAACGCCACATCCGGCTCTTTTGAGACTTTCGCGTCATTAGAGTATACATTCGACCGTGTAACGGAATGCGTAAGTGTTGTCGTCTACGGGCGGCTCGTTAGCCGTTAACACTGCGCGAAGTGCTATAGCATCAACGAGGCCTGCCTGCTTGCCTGGCTGGCTATAATGATGCTCTCGGCTTCTCTTCCTCGGTGCCAGGAAAGTGTGTGACGCGCGATTCGTGAAAGAGAAAGATCCATCTGGACGCGGAAGCGATGCCCGCAAAGTATCCGCCCCAACCGCTGCTCGGCTCGTTATATAGGACCTGCAGATAGCCCCACTCTCGTCAGACGGCTTTCATCAAAGACGCAGCTTCGCGGAATTCATGAAGCGGCCGGCTCACTTTCTACGCGTCGGACAGCCTATGCCGACAGCGCCATCACGACAGCGCGCAAGAACCAACTACGTCATGTGTGCACGCGAAAATGACGGATAGAAAAAAATTACGAGGCTAAATGTATACAGTGTAGTCGGATATATATAATGATGCCACGCCGAGACGCACAAAACACGAAGTCGTCAAAGGTAATCCGGCGGCCGTCGTCAAGCTGTCGTACTGAGAAGGAAGGAAGCGGATCGTTCTTGAAAGGCGTTGGCTTGGAGGACATGATTGCCACATGTTGGGCCAAAAAAAAAAAAAGGAGGGCGGGGCGCGTGAGAGACGGCTTTATTGCCAGAAGACGCCGCAGAAGTGAACATGCCGTCAGTGTTTCATCCATGTTATGTATATAGCGATCGTAAAGTTGGGTCTTCGTAGCACGTATGACTACGATAGCATTCGTGCTTAAAGGGGTCGTGAAACGGTCGACTTACAACGACAATGCGGCACCATCGGCAGCCACATGCGCTAAATGTATCATCAGCCTGAGTGGAGCTACATAGAAGCTTTGGCTATCAAGGAACGCCGAACTATATGGCATATTGAGCACGTGCAAGATGCGCTCATCGGCGTCTGCCATACTCGATCCCCGTCCCACAAGGCCGCTGCTTAATATGACGTCAGAGTTCAAGTTAGCGCTGATTGCGTCGGACAGAGACGCTGACGAGTGTCCCAGTCGCACGAACGCAAGTACCAAAAAGTTCTGCGTTCCTCGATAGGCGAAGAATTACCTATGATGACGTCACCTAGTTAGTGCGCGTGGACGCCGGTGGCTTCGCATTGTCGCTTTAGAGCGAGCGTTTCACGACCCCTTCAAGTATTTGTGCGTGAATCGCGTGCGTGCGTCGACAGGCACAGCTCGAACCGGCTTACGGCCAAATTGCGCAGCGTCCGCTAGGTGTGTCCGATGATGCACGCCTGGCGGTCGACGGCTCGGGTTTCCACGTTCGCACGTGCATGTATACTTCGGTGGAATCGGTCTTTTACGAGCGCCTATAGCTATTGTTGACTGCGGTGTTGAAGCGCGAGGAGGTCACTTTCGCAGCAGCGTGGGTATACGCGTACGCCATTGCCCTGCGAACGCCCGAGAGGTTGCGAGGAACGGCGTAGTGTCATGCGTGACGACCGAGGTTTGCTCGGGGAGATCCGGGAACGTCCGGCTATACGATCTGTTGGCTGCTGTGAGTCCGGTTCAATCGCGCGCGCGGTTCCGTTAAGGTCTCACCAATGGCCGTTGTGCAAATCGCATCCGTCTGAGCTACTTCGCCGTGGATTCACATCGGTGGTGCGGTAGTTATGGCGCTCGGTTGATTGCCTCATGGTTGCGGGTTTGATAATGGCCGCGGCATTCCGACGGATGCCAAATGTCGGGGTGTACTGTACTATTTCACTGGCACGTTGCAGAGCTATAGATGGTGGGAATTTCTGGAGCTCTCCACTCCGTATTTCTGGAGCTCTCCACTCCGTTGTGCTCTCTAATGATATTGTGGCTTTCACACGTAAACCCCTGGATAATATTGTTGTTATTTTTTTTTTCATTTTTGTCAATGCCACAGTGTGGAAATTATCAGTGCCCTGTTTCAGCATACTCGCCCCGCCGCGGTGGTCTAGTGGCTAAGACACTCGTCGGCTGCTGGCTTTGCATGTCGCCGAATCGAATCCCGGCTGCGGCGACTGCATTTTCGACGGACGCGAAAATGCTGTAGATCCGTGTGCTCAGATTTGGGTTCACGTTGAATAACCCTTCTATTCCTCTTCTTTAAATCAAGAAGGGGAAATGGACATGGGCCGGGCATGTAGCGCGTAGACAGGATAACCACTGGTCATTAAGGGTAACTGACTGGATTCCCAGAGAAGGCAAGCGGGTTAGGGGGAGACAGAAGGTTAGGGGGGCAGATGAGATTAAGAAGTTTGCGGTTATAAATTGGCAGCAGCAAGCACAGGACCGGGTTAACTGCCGGAACATGGGAGAGGCCTTTGTCCTGCAGTGAACGTATACAGGCTGATGATGATGATGATGATGATGATGATGATGAAGAACCCTAGGTGGTCGAAATTTCCGGAGCCCTCCGCTACGACGTATAATCATACGGTGGTTTTAAGCTTGGGACGTTATACCCCACGTATCAATCAATCAATTTAGCATCCTGGTTATCTCTCCGTCTTTCTTCTTCACTTTCGCGCTTTCTGTCATTTTCTTTCCATCCAATCAGGGGTGCCCCTAGTAAATACATCCCGATGCAGCTAATTTCCCCCGCGCCGTCATGGTTGAGTTCATCACAAGTTAAGCGCCACATCTGGCACTCGTGCTTCGGAGTATAACCTCAGTTAATTAAAGGGCAAAGTTCGGTGCACTAGAGGTGCGAGAAAGTCCCTAGACAACGATGCGCCCGGTTGCATGAAGGCGATCGCTTGGTGGTCGTAAGCTCATGCACGAAGCTGCACTTGTACGCACGTGTTCTTCCACTCGTCAACTTTTCCGTTCATTCAATGCAGGCCGACCGTCATTGCTTCACTCTTAGTGGCGAAGGAGGAAACGAATGCTCCTTTAGCGGAGTAATTGACCTGCCGCAATCACTGCACCATTTCGGGAGTAACTGCGAAGGAGTAAGCGCGCTCACGCAATTACTCCTCAAAGGAGCAACAGTTATTTTGCGGAAAAGAAAAATCGGATTTTGGTTGACTAATCATGCCTTTCGAAGTGCGTGATGTTCAATTGATGCGCACGCGTCACGTTCAGAAATAAATTTCGGTAAATTTGCAGTAAACACACGGAGCTCCCGGCCACTGAGTCAGCATGCGCGTATACACTAACCACAACACCACACCACGCTACGGCACCGTCTGAAAGCAAACAGTCTTGTGTAGGCCCCGATGGGTCGCTTGCACACGGCGCGAACATTCCTGCAGTTACTCAAGAAAAGGCGGCGCTTTAATCCACAAGTAGGGAAGTGACCCTCCTTGCCGTTCCGTGTGCTATCTTTTGCACCGTGCCGCTTCGTCTTTTCGTGGAGCAAAGAGTCCTTTTTGGGGTAACTGCGCAGTTCCTCTGGAAATCATTTTAGGATAGCCTAGCCGTGAAACGGCCTAGTCATATATACTAGTCCTGTCATGTTTATTCTGGGAACGTCATGGAACTAGTCTACAGTAATGGAACATCCGACGAATATATATTTGTCTACTAAAAAATGAAAGATGTAAAGCGATTTCTACTCCGACAGCTGCACGTTGTGGTATCGGCGGTACCCCGTTATGGTGTTGGAAAAATAAATGGTAGACGATTTAGCGCACTATGTCCTCTACGATGGGGCAGAGCTAAATTCTCCCTAATTTCAATTTATTGCAAAGACTGTATTTAGATTAAAAAAATGTTCAACGGTTGGCCCCTGATTTGTTTAAGCGGCCGTCCTGTTCGCCAATTAAGAACGGCTAGTCTACTTAGTTGCATCCTAATGAGACCATGTATACCGCACAACTTAGCTTACTGGGCGGTGCCGTGCAGACACTGCATCATTCGCTGTTTCTCGCTCTGAAGGTGTTTCCTTTGCTGCCAATTTTGTGACAGCACATGTCTGTTTATTCAGTATGAGCTTGATCGAGTGGGTTCAATTGCCAGCAGGATGTTATCTTTTGTTACTTATATTATAACTGCTGCATTTATTCCTGACCCATACTTTGCCTTGTCTTCATAATGGTGGTTCTAGTGGTGGTGATGTTGCCACCAAGGATTGGATTGGATAAACTTTTTATTTGGTCCTCCAAAACACAGATCACTGTGTTGCGGGCCGCTCCCTCGTGGGGACTGATTGCCACCAGGGAGGTTTGAAAGAAAAAAAAATTGCTGGAGTGAAAGATCCCGCAATGCCTTGTCAACAAAAGTGAAGCTAGCTGTTTTTGTCCTCCAAAGATGTCGGATACATGCTCTTTTCGTGTAGTGTTCACTTAGAGATCAAGCGGTTTTGATATGTTAGTGTGATTTCTACGTTAATTCTTTAATGAAATATGGTTGTTCAACATAGAAACACACAGAAACGAGCATGGATGACTGAATCTTGAATGAACTTTGCCTTCAGTTAGAGGCTTATTAGGAAAAAAAAATAGTAACACTAAGATGCACTTGGAGCACTATGCTACCCGAAAAAAAATTTCCACATTAAAGGGACACTAACCTCAAATAACAATATATGTCAGAAATTTCAATGTATGACAACATCTAAAACGACAATGTTATCAACAGCAGTGCCCTACTTACCGAGAAATTACGGTAAATGCACAAGAATACTTGCGCTGCAGTAGGACACTCTCAAAATTATACCGATGACGTCAGACGAACTGTCAACCATTAATCACTAGTAATCAATCTAGCTGCACTAAATAAAAAACTCTCCGTGCAGCAAGAGACGCAACAAAATGCTGCTTGTTCGTTTCTGTTTCAGTAAGAAAAAAAGTACCGCTGGACGTTACTATTGAAAATGGCGCGAATGGTTCAAAAATTGAACCTTTGCGTGGTTTCACTGGACAGGTAGTGCCATTTAGCGGGGCACCAAAATACGTCGGCCATCTCAGAGGCGATGGCAGGAAATTGATCAATGGTTGTTATTGCTGCTTTGGCTCCCGCTGCTTTCATTCTGTCTATTAGTGTCGGTGTCAGCGCAGTAGATCCGGGTCACTTTGTGCATGGTAACAGTGACGTGAGGTGGTCCACTTCTTGAGACGGGTAATTTGAAGTGCGCTAACCTTATGCGGGCCTCTAAACCTTTCAAAATAAGCCTTCCTTGGCACAAGAGTAACACTACGAGGTTTCTGGACCGCTATTTCAGCAATGAAGGTTGACGTTATAGTCGCCTTTAGTGTCCCTTCAAAATCGTTGGGCGTTTGAACAAAACGCTCTGTGATTTATACACTGTCTTTACTTGTTTTAGATGTCTAGTTTCTGAATGTACAAGTTACGCGTACAACAGAACTTGCATTTTTTTAATCGTTGATAGTTTATCATTCCCGTACTATGATGGCCGCTGTGCCGCCATCCTTCCCATAGGCACGGTTACACTCCTGGGCAATAATTTTCACTTCAAAAATTTCTTTAAACCCCCTTGGTTGTCACAGGCGGGGTTAGCCTGGCAGACCTGGCTGGTAATTGCTCCGCCTGAGAGACTCTTTCCGTGTAGCCCGACCAAGGAGGTTTAGAGTCCGGCTCACCGTACATCGCTTAATCCTGTCTCTCGTAGAAAACGTAAAATTATGTTAGTCACTTGCTTTAGCATCAACCGCACACCTTGCACTTGTATAATGCATACTGGACTAACATATCTGTAATAATAAATATAGCAGCAAGGACAACGATCGCAGAGAGGTGAGTGCATAAAGTCAGATCGGGTGCTTATTTTAATCTGTTTATTTTTTCTGACAGCAAACATGTAGCAGGTTACACGCTTACATGCGATGCCTTAGCTGATTTTATAGATTTGAAAAAGTGGCTGCTCGTGCTACTTTAGACGTGATTGCTTTTTTTTTTCTCCTAGCCCACTTAATTGTCTTTCTTCTGTATCTCTTTTGATGCTTTCTCGTTCGCCCTTTTTTTATACGTCCGTTTCATAGAGCCTATAGCGGTTAGGATCTGATTCTGGTCCGCCGTGTATATTCGGCAACTTCGCCTATTGCACAGGCTCCGTTCCACAATGGACAGCGCACGGCGTAATAACCAGCCCGCACCCACGCCCTGGGGCTAGTTATACGCCTACATCGACGCTTCCATCAATCGCCATCTAGCGCACGAAGCGCTCCTCCCACGTCACGCGTTGGCCGTTCTCGTCGTGGCGACGGCTCGGTGCAACGGATTTCCTCATGACGTCGTCTTCTTCGTCGTCGTTGGCCGCATGCCTTCCTTTCCTTCATCCGTCGTCATCGTCGGTACTCTTCGTGTGGGCAATCTCATTCGAAGGGCCGGGAAGTGAGCTACGGAATGATCGAAGGAGGGGGGACGTCGTTGACCCCCCCCCCCCTCCATTGGTCGACGGGAAGGGGGGCACCTTATAACGGCCAACTCGGGGAAACGCTTGCGGTCTCGCGTTTCTCAGGCGCCAACTCAACCCTCGCACAGCCCGTAGTCTATAACGGCCACCGCCGAGGGCTCGAGTCGAGCCGAGCGGGTCTCTTCCTTCCACGGGAAGGCACGTCGTTGACCATGAGGACGTTTTGCAACGCGGAAGTGGGTGCTTATGGAAGCCTCTTCGCGCGGGGTGCCAGAAGAGGAGAGGGACGGCGGTTAGGTCGTCGATCGCGTTCGTCGTCGTCCTGAGAACGGCGATGACCGGTGCTGGGATACTCTGGAGTACCTAAGGAATCACCTGGAACGAAGTTTTCTGCAATAGTTGTTAACGGGTTCTCACAGTACCACACGTAACTAAGCGCTTTCGCTGCTACACTTTTTTCGCTCGGAGGTCGCGTGCCTTTGCACAGCAAGCGTGGAAACAGAGAGAGCGTGTGCCGGTATAGTCCTTATACCCTTTCTTTCACGGCGACACGTCACATGTAACGCATGTAACGGAATGCGAGCGTCACTTGAGCGATAACGTCGCGGAAGGATGCTGACGGCCTCGCACAGCTCGTGGACGATGGTTAGCCCGATCGTGGTCTAGCGCGTCTCTATTTTCATTTATGGCTGGTATGCGCGTAAATTGGGACGTTGACCTTTGGGCTAGAAGACTCCTGCTATAGATGCTTCTGTTATTCAAAGTAGCTGACACGTACCCGTGTATATCTGAATATTAACAACGATGACGAATAAATAAAAAAAAAGAAAGTGAACCTTCGGTTTCGAACGTCACGTCGAAGTGGTCTCTACCTTCGATGATATTGGTTCACGAGCATCATGACGAGCGAGGCGCGCGCGTTGCGTCAAGTTGTCTGTACGACTTCGCACGTGGCACGAATCATCAGTGAACGGCAGAAGTTCGCTAATCGCTCATCATAGCAACCAGCCAGCGCTCCTTGCACGTGCGCTACATACGCATGCACTGACCAAGGCTGCTGGCCCCGAAAAAGAGTAGCATTTCGCGATGACTATCATGCGGCGAAGTTTCGCTGCTTCTCCGTCGTGGCCCAATCGACGCCCCTCTTCTTTATGTACAGTAGCGCGCGCGTAACGGGGCAGTGCGGCGATAAAGCGTGCGCCGCTTCCACGCAAAAGGCCCCCGCTTTGTTCGTTGCCAATCGTTGCACTTCAACGTCTTCGTTCTCGTGTTCTTATCGGCCTATACAGACGCGCTTCTGCATGCCCTTCGGTTAGAAAGGAGTCCTCAAGACGAGGTCACAGCTGTCTGCCTTCTTGCAGCTATATGTCGACAACACTTCGCTGAAGAAAGGCTGAAAAAGGTGGAGTGTAGCTGGAATGATGATCCCGTTCAC
Source organism: Rhipicephalus annulatus (assembly GCA_013436015.1). Lineage (NCBI taxonomy): Eukaryota > Metazoa > Arthropoda > Arachnida > Ixodida > Ixodidae > Rhipicephalus > Rhipicephalus annulatus. Next base: position 31,857 of record WOVY01005157.1, on the reverse strand, counting down.
CCCCATCCTTCACCGATCGTTTCAGCGCGTACACCAAGGGCTCAAGGGTAGCGAGTCAATCGCTCTTCGTCCAACTCTTCTTCGCAGAGTCAGCAGCCCCGCGCGTTTTGCTTGTCCACGCGTGGTCAGAGCGCGTAATTGGAGCTCCTCGTTAAAGAGTGCGCGGGCGTGGTGACCCGCATCAATTCTTTTTTTTTTTCGCAGATTACGCGTCCCCGTTGGCCCCATCTTTTGTACCCGGATTCGCTTCTAACGATGAACGCCTCGTATAAGGGAACGAGCTATGATTCTTTTTTCACGCTTGTTCACTTATTGCGTGCTCTCTTTCTCTCTCGAAAAAAATGGCTGTTCGTATACTCCACGCATCGCTTGTCGATTAGCTTGGCTGGTTTGTACTATATATACATGATGCATACGCTATTCTCCCATTGATAAACACGGGAGCAACGCATTGTGCCCTAATTTTGGGACTGCTCGTTAAGTAAAGCTGCGCGTGCGTAGCCCGCGTATAGATTGACCGCTCGTGATCGATACGGACACAATCGCTCGTGTGCTGTTAGATGCACGCGCTCACTGACCGAGTCGCCGAAAGCTCCGATGCACTAGATCACGATGCAGGCCGAGCGAAGACGTCGAAACAACAAAGGGTTGGAGTACAGGACGAGAATAGCGTTGGTGATCGATCATTCTGTTTGGAGTATAGGTTGTGGAGGTCCTCCAGCTGGCATTGCAGCGTGTGCAAAGCCGTTGTTTGGGCCAAGCTTATGTAGTTTGCGCATTTTCATTCGTTGATTACTGAGTTGAAGGAAAATCGAAATGCGTACTCCCGATCGGGCCTTGCTGTCTACAGCGTATGTGGACGTTCGTTCGCAATCTGTGTAACGATACTGTTAGCTTTGTTTAGCATTCAACAAACAGTCACTTGCGTCGAAAAGCGCTTTGAATGTGAATGAAACGCTGTACAATAGCAGAGGGTGCTCGAGAAAGTGATCTTGAACGTTGGAATGCGGAAACTAGCTGAAGCTCGGGGTCAGAGAGAGACACTTGCGACGAGATAAAAGGGCAAGCGATCATGAATGATGCGACCAAAACTTGTCGCTCGCATGCGCACCGGCCAGAAAGTAAAACTAAGGACCTATAAATCCATTGAATGGGCAATGGCCTATATACAGGCATTATATTTATTCTCTGGCTGATTTTGTGGCTTTTCATCATCTTAAAAGGGGAGTTTTAACGTCACGAGCAATGAGCCCGTCAGGGTGCAGTTACTACGTGCGTTATAGGACCACAATCCACGGTCCAGAAAAGTTAGGTCACGGTTTGTTTCGTCAAGGTATCACAGTATTGTTAGCCTACCTCTTTCTTTTTTTCTCTCCTACAAACCTATATCAGGCGAGTATTGAGCTTAAAATTGTGCGCAAAATGCGTGCTTTCCCGTCCAAATATTCACGATATAAATACTTGTCACAACTCTTCAGTGTTTTTTTTTATGACCGAGTCAACCAGCAATCTTTTGTTTGGCACCCTTTGACCTAAGATGTTCTTGCGTCATAAGAATCTACCATCATCAACATCACTTGCAATGTCATGTAAATCTTTGTGTATATTACTTTTGCATTAGAAATTCGCTCGTGTTCGTGATCGGACAAGCAGCCTACCTTCTCAGGAATAGTGGAGTTCATCTGCTAGTAATCTATAGTGGAGGCAGTAATCTAATAATCAGTAATCTAATGTAAATGTCGTTCACTCACTGAGCGCGTCGGTCCACGCGCTTACTGCTCAGAAGCGAACGCGAATATATGGTACGTTCTTTACAAACCGGTACATTGCCGCCTTAAGGTTACAGTTTCGCGAGGAAATTTCTTCAGCACGAGAATAGCACGGGAATTAGTAGTGACGGACGTCTTGAATTTTTGACGAAGATGTCTGCATGTTTTACTCTTCAATCACTCACCGCGTGTTCCCTTTCAAACTGTGCAACACGCAACCTCACATTTTTCTATGTGAACTAACTCGCTCGCTGGATTGCGTGCCGACCGGTTGTGCCCTCGCGATCTCCGACGTCAGCGTAGCTCTGGCTGACTGGGCTGGCCCTACGTCATCTCCTGACGCCGACATCCGACGACAGCGTAGCTCTGACCTACTGGACTTGCCATATATGCCATCTCCGGACGCCGACAAGAGCTCTCGCAAGTGGTGCCCCGTCCTCGGACTCCTGTGACCGTGTTTGCATCTTTCCTATCCCCTCGATATGCCCTCGCTCGCTGTCCCAGCGCATCTCTCTCTCTCTCTCTCTTTCTACCTTTAAACCTATCCTTTTAATCCCTCCTCACCCTTATCCCTTGTGAGCTACTGTTGAGGTGTCGCACCCTGATGCAGACAGTTACGGGGCTCACTTTTCTCTTCTTTTCCCTCTTATAGCCACATCTATGTGAACTAACCTAAGCATAGTTCTAGAATTTGTTAAAATGTTTTCAACCAACGGGACGTGGATTTCTGAAGCCGGGGGGGGGGGGGGGAGAGGTTGTTGGCAAGTTCGACGTGCCGTTGTCGCGACTCTGACAAAAGCGCTTTTCGGTGTTGATGGTGTCACGGCTAGTCATCTGTATGCGGCTCAGCACACTCGAACTGGATGATTGATGTTGGTCACGTCAGAGAGCGTACACAACTATAGCGTGCGTCGAAACCTCTCAGTTTTCGGCGCGTGTCGGCGAAATCATGTACCGCCGCGTCGGCGCAAGATGACAGGTGTCATTTAGGTCGGTATACTGCTTGATCCGCCCGGCACGGCAGAAAAGCAGTATCGACCTGAATGACACCTGTCGAATCCTAAATCACTGGTTTAACGTTTCCCGACCGTCACAGTTGAGCCGTTCGCACTCGAGCGCGAGCTCTCCGGTCTACAGGCTTGTGTGTCAGTGCTCGAAATTCTATAGATTCCGAAATTTCGTTCACTTTTGTCTCCCTGTTTAACAGGAGACGTAAGGTGAAAGCATATTATAGTTTTGTTATCTTAGTGTACTATATATGGTCCCTCGCCTGTACGGAAGTTTTTTTTTATTCTGCCCTTTGCGCATTTCTTTAAAGTGTGTAAATTATGTGAACTCTCTCTCTCTCTCTCTCTCTCTCTCTCTATATATATATATATATATATATATATATATATATATATATATATATATATTGTGGGGGTCTCGGCGAGGCGAACGAGCGCATCGCCACGCCACACTCTTGGAGTGAATGGACACAGTAGACGTGGTCGTTACAACGCACACATCATACATACATTTATTAACTAATTTAGATGACGATATCGTCCGCCGAATGATACACCAATTTCAACTGACACGCTACCATACAAACAACATAACGCAGTGACACACTAAACACACAATATCATGATAAACACACACTAACGCATACCCAAGGCGGCGTCGCCAACGTCTGACTTTCCACGTGGAACCCCGGCGCGAAGCCCGCGGTGCCGAGCACCGAGGGCCCACGCTACAGACAACCGTTCGCGGCAGCCGCCACGCGCAGAAGAGGCTCGCTCAACGCTCGCCCACCGCCAAGCCTGCCTTCCGCCAGGGGCCACCTCCGGCGCTACCACTCTACCAACAGTGGTACTCAAAGCGAACACAACGCCATCTATCGCCCGGCGGTGGTCACCACCGAAACAAAGCCTTGGGGCGAGACACGTGCGCCACGCGGCGCTGACAACCTTACAGGCGGGGTGTCAGCACCCCCACAATATATATATATATATATATATATATATATATATATATATATATATATATATATATATATATATATATATATATATGCTGAACAAAATATAGTGCAAGCATATTTGTTTACTTGTGAGTTGAAAATATTTTTTAATTGATAACATTTCTGTACAGCACAAGTTAACTATAGGCTAATATAAAATGTGTGAACATTTCTGTGTTTTGAAGAAATCAACAACTCTGCCGTTGCATTCCTGAGCCTGCTGTAAGAGGTTAATCACCTCCTTTCTTTCTGACCCCTTGGCAGTGCAGTCGTATTGTTAAACATATATTAAAGCTGCAAATGAAGTGCCTGAAGCTCCACATTGCTAACAGAGCGAACTGCGTTACTATACAAAGATCGATCGAGTGCTTTTCTGGCCTGATTAACGGGGAATCACGATTTCTGGCCGAATTAGCTTCTCGCCGACCAGCAATGGGCCGTCCAGCAGGCCCACGAAGCGGCCGCCATGTATTCCCTGTTGGCCCCTACGTGGGAGACGCCCACCACGCGCTAAGCGCGTGCTGCGGTACAAAAATAACGTTTTTTTTTTCATCGCATTCCGACTATAGTATTCCGTCGCATCATGTTGGCGGGTGCTGGCTACAATAGGCTAAATGACGGACATTGTAAATTCTAGTTCTGATCATCCGCTGTTGCTACATCAACATTGTTTTCAGTCTCAGTCCCATATCTGCCGTATTTAATGTGTCCGCCATTTTGTTGCCAACTCGCTTTGTTTACTCTGATTGACGCAAGGTCGAGCCATAAATCAAGCCGATCCATGGGAATGCGTTCGCGCTCGCAAGCATACGTTAACCTGCGCGTCAACGGTGGCTTGGTCATGTTGGCAGCGGCCGCCCAAGTATAGCCGCTTCGAAACGAGGCTGTAGAGTAAACAGGCACGAACCGATATCTGCGTTCCCCTCATATTAGTATACTGCTGAGCTCCTCTTCGCGTCGTGCTTGTCCACTGTCACGGCGCTCGTGCTCAGCGGCTCCGATGCAGGCGGATCGGTGTCAGTCGAGCAAACTCGTCTTGTATTAAGGACGAACGAGCAGAGCTCGTGGCGGTGTCATGCGTGCATGCTTGTGGCGAGAGTTGTCTGCGCACGCAGAGCACGCAGGAGCAAACGCCCGGGATGTTCTCCATCCTTGACGTGGTCTCATATTCGTATATGTACGCGTCACATGCTGTTTGGTACCGCGGACAATGTTTTTTTTTTTAGGGGCGAAGCTTCTTAAGGCGTGGACTGTGCGTCCCCTGTATGTAGCCACCTCTCGTTTAGTTCTTGTAGTGTTCACTAGATGGCGGTACTTGTAGCTGATGATGAAAAGATGCAAGGTGTTATAAACTAGACGGCGGTACTTGTAGTTGATGATGAAAGATGCGAGATGTTATAAAATAGGAATGATGTAACATATGGGGCGTGTTATTGGCGGAAGGCAATCATTCGATTGAGTGCGGTGACGTGCGCTAGGGGGAGCATTGTAATGAATAGAGTGGGTAAAATTTGCGGAGGATTCATGGTTTACCTCCAGAGCTTCGCCCACTCATCATAATTCACTTCGTGGATATGGCGGTACTTTTTTTTTTTGGTATGGTGTGATTCTTTCTTGTCTTCCCGGCGAACGTCTCGTAGTAGTAACGTATTATTCATAACGGTTAATTAACGTGATCACTATACTCACCTGAAGTATGATTATACGTTTACACAAGTGCGCTTTTAGTGACATTTGACATAACAAGCCTAAATTACTTTTTCAACGACCCGCGAATGACGTATACGATACGTCCGAATCCGTGCAGACGCTGCAGCCGTATAGCGCGGAGAAATCGGTACTATACCAGAAAGCGCAGCGGGCCACCGGCACGTACACTTCCGACTCGCAACTCCAAGAGAACCGAATGCGCCTGGTTTCATAAAGTTTCAAGTTGAACTTCCCTTTCTCGACATTAAGGCCCCCGGGATGGCTTTAAGCTCTCCCATAGTAGAGCACCCTGTAGTCTAAATCATTACCCACTTTTTCTACCCCCCCCCCCTCCTAGGTAATAAGTCTTCCTGATTATACGTTTTATTTCATGGTTGTTGTGACGATCGCATCTACGGGATTCCACGGGATGTGAATGTTGTGAGGGGTATAGTGGTTGTCAACGAGCGCATAGATCAGCAGCTTAGGACGAAGTGTTCCAGCCTGAATAAAATAATAGAGAAGAGCAAACAGCGGCAATACCTATGTACGTGTGCATGCGTGGTTGTCGTACAACGTAAAAATTAGTGCTACTTTTGCTTGTTGGGGTTTACCGTCCCAAAACCGCGATACGATTATGAGGGACGCCGTGGTGGAGCTCTTCGCAAATTTTGACTGCTTGAATTTCGTTAACGCGCACCTAAATATACACGGACCATTTCCGGGCCTCCATCGAAAATACGGCCGTCGGGGATTTGATGTCGTTGCGAGCGCTAAACTAAAACCCTCCGTCGTTGGTTCTGCTGCTGATGCTGCGCATTAAATATGTCTGAGTGCTTTGTGGTTGGTGGGCCTTTAAAACAGCTACTCGTTGCTCAATTGACATCTTTTTATGCCTGGCATGATTCTACGCTTCTACCACGCAATATATGATGCGTTAAGGAGACTTTTTCCGCTATATAACATTCATATAGTGTGTTTTTTTTTTTTAGAGAAGGCACTTTCAGCAAATTCTCGTAGCTTTGTGGTAGAACATCTGTTGGCCACGTAGGCAACCTGGTTTCAATACTCACTCGTACCCGTGAATTCTCAGCATCTATTTCGTTTGCATCTGTATCAATTTTTCGTTTACGGACATGATTTTTCCCTTCCAAACAATGATGCCGACGGCGACACCGAGGCCGGAATTTCGGCGGAACGAGCTTTTTTTGACACTATCACGTTAAAACTAGCCATGAACGCCGCACTAACGAGTAAACGGCACTTTTGTCGAGGAGCTTTAAAATACAACCGAGTAACGTTCTACTTCGTCGCATGAAACCGTTTTCGACATCGTCAGCAGGAATGTCAACATCGCACGCGCTAGCAGCAGAGGTCAACGAATGACGTGTTGTTGAAGGCAATGTATGAAGTCTTCAGCAGGATTTCGGGTTAGTTGTGATAAACAAGTGATGCACACGCAGTGGCAGTTGCTGACGCATAAGTTTGACTCATTGTGATGGCGTGTATATGCTCCCTATTATATATACTTTTCTTATTCAATATCGTTTTTCAGTGTTCCCCAGGGTAGGCCATTGTATACACCGGACCCTCCTCTCTACTTGAACTATATGTGTTGTTGCATTGCACGCACACGTATATAAATGTTACACGGACAGTTCCTCAACAGCCGCTGCATTTTCAACGTCGGCGATCAAGCCGACGGCGTGGGGGGCACACGAATTCTCGACTAACCGGGAATCCGCTCGAAGAGCCGTGTTTTCCGAGAGTGCCGCGATATTTCCGGTCGCGAAATGCGTTGACGAGGAAACGGCCCACATTTCCCTGTGCCGGAATTATCCCGAAGTGAAACCAGTCTCCGCGTGTACGTATACGTACATACATCGGCGCGCTTGTCAGGAACACGTCCTATTGCGTGTCCCGAAGCACTTGGCACCCAACTTTCCTTCGATGAGTGTTTCTCGTAACTCGCATCCGCCAGGAAGCCATCACAATACAGCCGGAAGACATTTACAGGAAGCCGTAAGCTTCTGGGATAGCGTTTTGCTCGACGACTATATACGACCTGTCGCATTTTCTCGAGGATTGGAAACTTTTGTCGGCAACACCCGCCCCGCTAAAGCGTCGAGTGACCTGTTTTGGCTCCCCTGCGTGTGGCCATACAGCAACAGGTCACTCTCGTGCCGCTCCTAGTATGTCTGTTTCTATTGAAAAGGAAACTTATTAGCATACGTCTGTGGCCCGTCAGTTGGGGGCACCGTTTTCTTCTTTTTTTTTTTTCGTTGCGGCGCCGTGTTGGTAGCATGTCCTTTCCTTTCGAAGACATTGTCTTCCGGGACCTCGTCCAACCGCTTTGAATGACGTGTTATGACGACGTCGTTGGTAATTTCTGACTGCTGTCAACTTGTTTCAAGTAGAGGGCTTCCTTGTCTATCTACCGCATTTGCTCGAATCCTATCAACAGTGTCTGAGGCGTTACATATTCACATCATATCACAAGAAATGCGGCTCACGTAAACAAACTTGTTGAGCTCGTCCATGAACTCCATTAAGTTGCAGTGGAATGATTTAGATCAAAAGCCTCTCCCGCACTTCAGCAATCAGTCTGCTCAGGTAATAGCTGCGACTACGTTATCCCCGAAAACTTCTAATTTTCATCCAGCAATATACTGCAGCTATCTTAAGGGGACACTGAAGTGAAACGATGAATTGGTTTACATTGATCAAGTGTTCTCTGAGAACTCTATAACGTAGTTAATCTTACCGTCATAAGTTTATCATTACAGGAGAAAGTTGAGGTCAAGGTATCATTTAGAAATATCGCGCCGAAATTCGTGCATGTGACGTCATGAATTTCAAAGTGCATTTGACGCATCTTTCCAACATTAGCTCGACGAAATTCCCTGAATCTTTGTGTGTTGAATTTCTAGCCCCATCAGCAGACATTGTGCTTCGTTTTTACCTAGCTCGTTCGGTGCAGAAATTTCCGGGCGGCGCCACCTGCATTTTCCTATTGCGCGTTTTCTCGCTTACCAAGCTCCTCTCGCGACGAGAGTTGGGATTTTGGAACTAAGAAAGAGTAATTTACAAATAACAGAAAAATCGTTTTTGCTCTTTAGTGTCTTTTATATCGAACTAACAGCTTTAGTTTCGAGGGCCTGATTTTCAGCACTATAGAGTTCATGGATTCTTGAAAAAAAAAAACAGAAGTTAAGGCCGAAAGTAGACTATAGATATCGTTCAATAAATCTGAAGATCGGGTGCACGTCAAAAAATGCCAGGTGGTTGAAATTTCCGGAACCCACCTTTACGGCGTCTCTCATAATCATATGGTGGTTTTGTGTCGTTAAATTCCAGATATCAATCAAACATTAAAACGGAAGATCACAACTTCTAGCGTTCAGAGCAGCCTCTTGATAGACCAAAAAAAAATATTCGGAGAATAACTTGAATATATATTCTGCCCGAAGCGCACTTCACTTGTGACTTTGGATGATCTAGCTTCGTTTGACGGTTAATCGCGGTGAAACAGCTCGTTAACTCGCGCGTGTTTCGGTGTTCGCTCGATCGAGGAAATAGCTTATCAAGACTGATCGACGAAACAGGTTATTAGCACACCCGTTGTTCGCCGTTTCATTGGCTCATTGTCCCGAATCGCTTGAGACATGATGGGTTTCTTCGAAGTGTTGTACCAACACTTGATCGTCGCGGATACTCGAAATAATGCCAGACACCCTTTGGTGTACTGAGCGCCTGTACGCATATCGCCGCAGCGTTGGCTTGCGCTTCATTCTGCATTCGACACACACACACACAAAAAAAAAGGAAAAGAAAGTGAGTTTATATATGAAAGAAAGAGAAAAGCAAAACGCGTTCTTCGAAGGAACCTCCGATTACGGACGATGTATGACGACCTGAATTGCTCGCTAACGAGCAAGCAGCTACGATTACTACGATTACTGTCGCGTACGCACGTGTAAGCTGTCGGCATTTTTTATCGAGAATCCGGGTCACGCAAACGCACAACGAAACACAAAAATGCTTTCCAACACTGACAGGAGTTCGATCGCAAATGTGTCGCTCAACTCCCGTTGCGAAACTTCTTGCGCGGCCGTGATGAAAAAAATAGGCTTTGTCGTTAGGCTTGCGTTGGCCTGACGTCAGTGCCGCTATTATGTGCATATGATGGCAGCTGTTTACCGATGTGTCAGAGCGTCGCAAACTTTCATTATATGACGGCTGACTTGTCAGCCGTTGCGTACTCACATAAGGATATTTAAAAACAGAGTCGTGTTTGCTGAAGCAAATGTGGCAACACGTATATTCTCATTCACCGGCTGTCTCTTCGCCCATTTTTTTTTCTTTTTTCTCGGTTTTCATCCTGAGATCTTAATTTCTTCGTCCATCCTTTGGATGGTTGTAGCGACCGACGCCATCTTGTCGGTGTGTCGCATGCATGCATATGCTCAGTTGACAATCCTTTGCACAAAATTGCTAGGTTCTGCAGACAGACAGACAGACAGACAGACAGACAGACAGACAGACAGACAGACAGACAGACAGACAGAAAAATTTTATTCGAGCAAGTGTGTTTGGACCCCCCCCCCCCCCCCGGGGATCCCTGGACCACCGCGTGGTCCCGCCCCACGCCCACACGGCCATGCCTCTCGCCACGAAGACATTGGGTGCCCTAGTCACCGCAGCAATTAAGCTGCATCGCCGAGTCCCCAGACGAGAGCAGGACCTCCCAGTCCTCGCAGCTTGAGACGGCAAGCTGTCCCAGCGGGGGAGGATCAGGAGGGCCGCCGAATAGGATATGGGAAAAGGTGGCATGAGGTTCTCCGCGGAGGGAACATTCCGGGGAAGTGCCACAGTAGCGGGACAGCAGCTGAGGGGAAGAAATAGTGCGAGTTTGGAGACGTAGCTCCATAAGATTTGTTGGGAGTGCGTGAGAGAGGGATTTGGAGGAGGGCAGGTCCGACGGTTCAAACGGTTCTACAGTAAGTTCAGTAAGGCGAAGAGAGCTTGGTTAGCACTTGTTCAGAATAGTTGCGTTGGAGGCTTGGCGTTATTCTTTTCTCGTCATTGTCTGTTACCGCACTTAAATCTCGGTTAATCAAAAGGCACCCGTTGTCCTAAAGCAGGACTAAATATCACGGGCTTCACATCGTCGAATACTGCGTGTCTTTTAGTTAACGTTGAGCAAGACGGAGTGTCCATACGAAGCAGCACAACCCTCGGGCCATGAACAAGAAAAGAATTTCCTATAGTAAATCCTATACACACGTTTTTTCCCCACAATAACTATATACTGCTTCCAGGTATAGATGCAGCATTTTCCTTTTTTCTGAAGTAATGACACACCCACCCTGCAGCGCCTAAAGAGTATACACAACGTCGCCAAACCCGGACAGAAAGTCCATTCCTTTGGCTTCCTCTGTCACCAAGGTGTCATTTGGCTGTACACGTGGGCAGTCCCGGATATGTAGTACTATACAGACGATGTATACCGAGAGAACTAAGTTTCCGCTTCGCGCTCGTTTGCCACGCCTACCGGCACTCTTGTGCGTGAAATTCGCGTAGTTGCTCCCATGCATAAGGAACGATCTTTTGGGTCCGTGTAGTACAGGTTCCTGGACGTGATTACGGTCGTCGTCTATACCGCGTGCTTGCTCGAATGAGCGCACGCGTATATTCTGTCATTGCAAGATCGTTTCTCATTGCAAGATCGTTGCAAGATCGTTGCCACATTTAGGTAACAAACTTTTGACTCGCATCGCCTCCCGTTCAATCGCAACAGTGGCGTCCGCCGCACACTCGGTCATTGAAATACAGCCCAGTAAAAGACAAAAGAGGGAGAGAGAGAAAGGAAAAGAGAGGTCATCGCTGTTGTTGCTGGAGGCAGCCGGTCAAAACGGCCGAACAGCGCATGCGCGCGTTCCGTCGTCGCACTTGTAAAGCTACTTGGCGTTCCACGAGGAAGCCATGGAGCCACGGTTATTCTTCGGGGCCAACTGCCTAATGGTTGTCGTGGCGGTCAGCGAGCAAGTCGTACGTGTGGCCGGCGCGCGAGACCCCATTGTGATTCCTTTTATTTTTATTCATTTTGTTCTTGTCTTCCTCGCTATTTCTTGTCGGTCCAGTTGCGCTCTAACGGTTCTGCAGCACGCTGCCACGCACGTCGAAACGCAACACCCCTCCTCCTCTCTTCTTCTGCAGCAAACACTTCGCACTCCGTTACTTCTGCAGTTGTGCGCGTGAGTCCCTGCAGCCATAGCTCGCTTGTAAACCCCTCAAAAGGGCCTCGTTTCTCGCCTTTTCTTCCGCTTTTTTCTTTTGTTTCCACCAATCCTCTGCGCATGCGCCGCGCCAGCGAGCGCGTCTGCTTATACGT
>WOVY01005157.1:0-15000 GCA_013436015.1 Rhipicephalus annulatus | reverse complement strand
AAGCCTACCTTCCTGTTTGTCTAAAGATTTCGAAAAAAAAAAGCGTTGGCAAATGGTCACCATAGGCCGCTAAAGACTTATATATCTCGTTTTTGTTTTTCCGGGTTTCACAGGTCGGTGATCAGATTATCCGCATCAATGGCTATCCCATCGATCACTTCATCCACGAAGAAGTCCTGGCGCTACTCAAGGCGAAACCCAACATCGTTCTCAAAGTCAAAAGTGAGTGTGGTCTATTGATCGCCTTCCGCGCATCACCTTATTGTCCTAAAGAATAAATAAACAGTAGGCATTTTATTGAGTTCTATTACCATCTGTAGAATTGGTGTTGAGATGCGCTTGAATATCGTATATGGGTTCTGCAATAAATATACGGTAATCAAATAATCGTCGTGGTGCGGCAACGTGCTAAACTTCATCACGTCTCTCACACAGGTGTCGGGATGATTCCCATCAAAGAGTGAGTATTCTCTTTAATCTTCACGCGATGCTTTGTTTTTATCGATTAATGATTGATTATCCCATCATTTCAAGGTAGCCGAAGAACGAGGTGATATAAGTTTGGTCGAGCTATCGGCTGACCACTTCTCTTGAATACAGGAGGTGAAATAATAGCAATGGCTTAATAGCCAAGTTTCCGAGATTATGAAAAAAAGGTGTCTTAGTTTAAAATGTTGAAAAGGAACCTTCATCGGACAACATAAAGCAGGTAATTAACATCCATAAGTAATGCCTACAGAAACCTTTCATTAGAGAAACATTTGTGAAATGAATTTGGCATCAGAAAAATGAATTTGGTAATCAGAAATAATTTTGAGCACCTGTGTTTATGTAACGCTCATCTTCTCTTGATGAGCAACATGTTATTATAATATTCTGAGAGAGAAGCCGAAGTAATCACTCTTACCAAACGGGCGGATCTACTTGTGAGGTGAAGCTGGCGAGAGTCAAGCAGCGTTTAGTTTAATCAACGTTTAGTACACACTCCACCCTCGTAAACTATGGGATAAGTAGATCGTGAAGGTGGAGTATGCAAAGTCGCTTGGCTCTAAACATGCATGGTTCTCAATCGTGCGTTCCAGCAATACATGTAGTCACGAGTAAACGTTTTGAGACAACTGCATTAGCGAAAGGTTTACTATCCTCCATCTACACAAGTTCAGACCGTCTCAGTACATCGCAGGTGACGAACTTTAGTATACTTAATATGTATGTCAGATAAATAAGGCAAACTGGGACGGAGATGAAGTAAGACGGTACAAGGCTTAACTAAACGTTTGTTTGAAACAATAGAGAAAATTTATGTACGGTACTTGGTGAGGTGGGTGCACATGTCAGGCAGGCGTGACTGTAAGGTATTTAAAAGTACTGTGCACTACTATTTCTTTGTTGTTTCAAATAAATATTTGTTGTTATTTAGCGCTTGTGTCGTCTTACTTACATCGTTTATGTCTCAAGTGCGTGCTTTTTGTACCAACAAGCACAAAGTACCCTTTTAGACTTAGTATGTATTTGAAGCGTCATGCTCAGGTTGCGAAATAAAAAAAAAATGGCGGCATAGTCGGTTTCTAATCTTCTTGCTCGTGGCTGCGTGTTGCCTTAATCACGGTGTTGCCTTCGACGAAGCCTTGTACGCGAAAGTTCCCGCGCCTCACACGTTGCAAAATGTTTTTTTTTTTTTCCGCAATTTTCTCGCTTTCGCCTCGCGTAGCAACAAGCGCGACCCCATCACCTGGAAAATGGTGGAGCCCGACCCCTGCAGCAGCGGTTCTGACGGCACGGTGAGTTGCGTCACATCCCACTCCTCTTGATTGAGAACCCCGTTTCCCTGACCCGTGTGTATACCTGAAGTGTTGTTTTATGTGGCTAAGGCTCTGCAACACACCTACATAAGTGCTCAGTCATACATCCTTTCCTCTCTTTCTTATTTTTTTTTTCGTCTCTTCATTGCAGCATTCCGTGAGTAGCGGTTCCAGCATCGACGAGTTTGTCGAGACTAAAGTCTTCATCTCGGGCATCGGTGGTTCCAGTCTCGGCTGCAGGTAAGTTCTGTGTAGCGTCTAAACGTTGTACTCGCAGACCGGAAATGCGTTAATGTTCGGAAACTCAAATGCGGAACGAGTGTTTCTGCGTCGAATTGAAGTGTTTTCATCGACGCTAACCATCGATCTTACCAGTAGGTTTTAGCAGTTTATATCACTAGTTGAAAATCGGATGGTTCTGTAAGCTTGTGTATACAACTGTCTGTATCAGCACACCACGGCAGATGCACAAAAAAAAAGATGTCAACTTTGTGTGTGTGTGTGTGTGTGTGTGTGTGTGTGTGTGTGTGTGTGTGTGTGTGTGTGTGTGTGTGTGTGTGTGTGTGTGTGTGTGTGTGTTTCTGTAGTTATGTGCTATCTCCATCTCTCAGAGTATACCGCCGTCAATTATTTTAACACTTGGTGTTTTCGTGTACATTTTCTCAGTTTGCAGTTCTAACGTTGTGTCATTTATTCCATTAGGATGATGTAGGAATTATGTACTTTTACAAGAATGATACAATGTTTGTAATTTGGCGTTTTCCTGCAAAATCTTATTTTATTTTTGCGTAAGCATTCAATACTCTTCGCTCACTTTTACATTTCTATATGCTTCCTTGTGTAAGTTTTGAATCTACATCGTCACTTGCGTGTATGTCGCCAGTGCTTGTGTGCAAATGGTTGTTTCAGATAGGAGGACGCTGCCAAAATTCAATGCATTTCGTTCTCTGTTCCCGTGTCTTACTTCGTACACTTGTTCTCGTGACATCGTTCAAACTGTTGACGCTTTACTTCTCGTCAGCAAATTAACGCTCGTGGCGTTAGCGCACTCGCTATTATCACGTCACAACTGTGACGTGACGGAATCTACTGCGACTATTTTCTGCTCGTCGGTGTCGTCAAGATGGTTGGTTACATCACGATAGTTACATCGCGAGAACAGAACGACGACACGGAGACAAGAAGGACACGAAGGACACGAAGGACACGAGCGCTTCGTGTCCTTCTTATCTCTGTCGTTGTTCTGTTCTCGCGATATAACTATTGTCATGTCATACCAACTAGCCCAAGCTGCCACACTTCTAAGGTTGGTTACACCTTCGAGGAAACAGTATAGGAAACAGGGTGGCTGTGCGGATGATTGCAGCACGTTGTCGTGACCAGCCTAATGGTTAAACTAACGCGCCGTTACTGTATACGCACGGCTCGCAAAAACAACGGAAGTACTTTTTTTATTCGTCGAGCGGGGGTGCATGCTTTCCGGTCGTACGTGCCGTGAGCCGGAATTATGGAGCTGTACTGTCGCTGGACGAAAGAAAGATGAAGTAGGCTTTGTCTGTAAGTGGAAGTGCCAGAATTCGCCGACTACTGTCCACGTAGATGTTGCCGGGATGGGTTCAAAGCTCCCCTGAAGTTACACACAGTTTACATATATACACACATATACAGCTCACGTACGAGCACAGACGCGTAAGTACATATCAGGGATTGGACTACACACCAAAAAAATATGGGCTACGTGTGGGACAACACAGACGCAGTGTATTTTATAAAACTAAAATCATCACCAAAAGAAAGAAGTTTGTTATGTTGTTGTTTTTTTTTTCGAGTTTATCCAGCTTTCAACCATGTTAATCTTTCTGAGTGAACAGGCCGTTCTAAAGCGCTTCGATTCCACTCCCTGCAATAACTTCCATGGTCTTCATAGTATACTTGCTGTCTATTCTAGCCTATGACACATTTTATTGTTTTCACGGAATAGCCGGGTAATTGTGTTGTCGTCTCTCCGTCTCTCGTCTTTCTCCCTCCCGCATGTCTAGAACAAAAAGGAAATGGCGGAAGCCCGAGTTTTGTGTACGTAAAGCATGCTGGCTCTGCCACCGACTATTAGCTAACTTTATTTGTTTTTGTTTCTTTCCTTCTCGGGATCTAGTGAAAGAAAGACCCGTGTAATGGCCTCATTCATCTTTTTTGTTGTTGTTTCAGCGTTGTGAAGGGGCCTCCCGAGCTGCCGGGCATCTTCGTTCAAACCGTGAAACCGCATGGTCTCGCCGAAATTGCTGGCCTCGAAATCGGCGACCAGATCACCGAGGTCAACGGACAGGGTTTCGTAAACGTCGAGTTCTCGGAGGTGAGCCTTTCTTCTTTCTTTGTTTTGTCTTCAAACAACTTAGTTTTCTCTACCACGCGCCCGCTAAGGCATGAACCCCTGCGTACGATCTTCTCTTTGAAACCAAGGGCACTTTCTCAGAATGCCTTATTTTTCTGTCGTGGCAGGCGTTACATACGCTGGAAATACCTGTCGTACGAACAGCTTGTTGGCAGGACGTAAGTTATGTTTTGACGCAATGAATCCACGCCTTTCTTGCAGAAGTTTTGCGTGGTACTTTAAATACCCGTACAGTCGCAGCTTGGCGCATTTTCTGAAATACTTCCTTTTAAATTTCGCATTTCGCCCTGTTAGTCCGTTCGTGAAATTGTTTTCAGAATGTATGAACACCATTGAACTTTTACACCTTGAAGTGCTGTAAAACTTGTTTTGTAGAACATGCAAATAATGTGTAGTGCCTGAACGTCACATTTTAAACTTTTAACCATCCACGGCCCGCTTTTTACGTTTTTGAAGCTGTCAATGTGCACAATACATTCTAAATAACGTGTGTGCACATCAGTACACTCTAAATGACAGGGCGGGCAAACATAGACACAATAAAGACGTCAAGACACCACAAACACTGTCGTTTAGAAGGAATACATACCATCTAACTCAGCTTTCTGTTATTCCAATGTATAATACATGTACACGCGTCGGCGCATAATCCCGTGCTATGTAATGCATCGACTGCATCGGTTTTGACGAGGCCGTCGTTGCTAATCTTCTGCAGGCGATCGCGATGCTCAAGTCATTCAAGGAGATGGCCCTGACGGTCCGGAAAGGCGCCGGCCTCGAGCTCTTCCCCGAGGAGAGGCTGCGCAGGATAAACGCGCGCCTGTGCAATCGCAACGGCAAGGCGCGCAACGGCAGCCACGCCACCAACGGGAACCACACCATCCGAAACAGGTCAGCTCACGGTCTATACACATGGCTGTGGAGGCTCCCTTCCAATGCTTTTTGGTCAGCTACACAAAGCAATAAGGTTGTAGTAAGGCACGCTTGCAGGAATAATGGTGAAAAATGTTGTTCGGACAACGCATCTGCCAGGAGAACAGCCGCAGCCATGCACGTCTGCGCGAGCGTTCGCTCCGCGCCGCGACACCTTGCAGCCGTTGCGGGTCGTGACGGTCGCGTGCACAGGAGCATGCGCTGCCTTACAGACATGCAGGCCTGCTCTTCTGCACGGGTGGCAACGGTGGGAGGTGTGCTTCTTTAGCCGAAGATTCGCACTTCCTCAAGGCGCTTTCGTCACATGTATTTCATAAGATAAAGCGCGTTTCAACTGATAAAACGCGCCTGCATGAACGGTGCACGCTTTATGGCTGTTTTGAGGCGTGCGGTTATATGAAGATATGATTACGTAGTCGAGAGTTCGACGGAATGCCGTCTGGTCAGGTAAAGGCATTGTTGAAAAAACAGGTCACTGACCAATGTCAAACAAAACAATGGCGTTTCGGGACCCGTACGGATCCCTTGTTCACAATCCTTCATTGTTCACAATCAATCATTGTGAACAAGGGATCCGTACGGGTCTCTAAACGCCATTGTTTTGTTTGACATTGGTCAGTGACCTGTTTTTTCAACAATGAAGATATGATTATGCCAACAGTTGCGCAAAATAAATTCTAGACGGCCACAAGGAGTGCGCCATTTATGTAGGAGTGTGTTATCATTCGAAACGCGCTTCTTCTTATGAAATAGATTAGGGAGCCTTCAAGTATACGCGCCGCCTCCGTAGGTGGCGCGCACAGGAAGGCTCCCTAAAATAGATATGACGAAAGCGCCCTGAGTGAGCGCAGATCTTCGGTTAAGCAAGCACATCTTCCAACGTTGTCTCCCGCGCAGAGCAGGTCAGCTTGTCTGTATGGCAGCACACGCTCCCGTGCACGCGACGTCACAACCCTTAACGGCCGCTAGGTGTCGCGCCGCTGAGCAAGGCCGGCTTCCTGTGCGCTCTACACAGACGTGCACGTGGCTGTACGTTAGGCGAAACTTTCGTCACGTGATCGATTAACTGTCCAACGTCGCTTTCGCAAACATTACAAAAAATGAACTTCAGACAGCGTTGCCGAGTAACACCCATTGTCAAGTTTTTTTTTCTTGTGAATAACTGTTGTACGTGCCTACCCGGCATATTGACAAGACGCGAAAACACACCACGTGATCCTCGCACGTGACCCACGTGTTCCGCGAAATAAATCATCAGCGAAATTGTGGTGTATCATCTTCAGGATTTGTCCACTCTATACTTGACCGTCAAACGACCGAGAAACGCTGTAAAACCCGGGAAATAAGGCATTAGTAACTTAGCTTTACTGAAATGATCTGCTGTTGCAGTATGAGAGTAAAGGCCTTTTGTCGCGTTTGTTGCGTAAGTCAAACAGATTCGATCGTGCTCATCCGTAGGTGTATTGTCTTTATGCCATGTAAGCTGATTCGCCGCAAGCGCTCTCCTTCAGAGTCATTCCGCAAGGCAACAGCGGCAGTCGTCGAACTCTAGAGGAATTCGTGAAATAAGTATTTCATCGGGCGTGGGATCCAAGCGTGCCTACGTACCAATGATTACTTGGGGCTCCCATCTTGCTGGAGCTATAGTCGTCAGAAGTGACCCATGTGGAGACGTCTCACCCGAAGAACGATTGTTCTTGCAACCGCCAGTTACGCTTTACTTAGTTATTGACACAGGGGCGTACATATGTAAGAAGACAATCGCAGCAGACGCGTATATCACTTCTTTTATTCGGATTTGACGAGAGCTGTCGTGCGAAAATCCCGGAACTGAGAACACGTTTCGCTAATGCCACGGGTTCTGACAAAGTTAGTCCTATAGATCTAATTGTCGCGTATTCAACGTTGTCTCCTTTAGACTAACCCCGCCGCGGTGGTCTAGTGGCTAAGGTACTCGGCTGCGGTGGCTGCATTTCCGATGGAGGCGGAAATGTTGTAGGCCCGTGTGCTCAGATTTGGGTGCACGTTAAAGAACCCCAGGTGGTCTAAATTTCCGGAGCCCTCCACTACGGCGTCTCTCATAATCATATAGTGGTTTTGGGACGTTAAACCCCACATATCAATCGATCAATCCTTTAGACTAATACGAAGAGCCCTTAGAAACAGTTCATCGGCTTCTTATCACGTGAATTTTGCGAGTTCAGTAGCTGGTCCCGTTCATGGTTAGACCTGTTCGCGGAAAGGTATACAATGTTGTCAACGTTTAGGACCTTGTACACGAATGGCACCAACGGCAAGGGTTCGCCCGAGTCCTTCCACGACACGCTGACCAACGGCTCGCTGTCCGAGATGTCCGACCGGAGCACGTCGCTGTCCAGCTCGCAGTCCACTAGTCCCGTCACCAACGGACACACCAACGGCACAAACGGCCTCGTCGAATACGGACAGAAGCTCAGGTACGGTGGCTTTGCGTGACCTCGAGCGTGTATCACTTTTTCAAGCTTACTACGGAGTGGGGCTCGATATGAGTTTGAACATTGGGGCCATAGTTATATTGTAATACCTGAAAACGTTAAATTATTTGTAGAAATACCAGCAGTCGAACCAGTGTTTACGTCGTTGGTTGTTTTCTGAGTGGGTGCCGCTGTGCAGCATTGGCGAGTTGTTCCTTGCTGTATAAAATATACAGCCCCGCCGCGGTGGTCTAGTGGCTAAGGTACTCCGCTGCTGACTCGCAGGTCGCGGGATCGAATCCCGGCTGCGGCGGCTGCATTTCCGATGGAGGCGGGAATGTTGTAGGCCCGTGTGCTCAGATTTGGGTGCACGTTAAAGAACCCCAGGTGGTCAAAATTTCCGGAGCCCTCCACTACGGCGTCTCTTATAATCAAATGGTGGTTTTGGGACGTTAAACCCCACAAATCAATCAATCAATCTCTGCCTTCTAATAAATTCTCACTCTCTCTCTAACGGGAGGCTTCTCGCTTTCTAACGTTGCGTATGCGTTCTATTGTCGTACAAACATCCGCATCTTAGTCGCGACGACTGGCCAGGAGAAAGCGAAGATTTCATGATGTATACGCGCCGTGTCTCGAGTGACTCCTCCAAGTAACGGCAATGCCCGTGTTATAACAACGGCCGTTTTGCTGATTGGCGCTGTCACATAATCGCTAAGCGTCCTGCCAATTAACTGACGAAAAGTGTTGGCGTATATAACGCGTTTACCTTTTTTGTCTTTCTCCAGCTGGCCACCGTCGACATTGTGTATACTCCCGCTTAAAAATAGGCTAAGTGCACTGCACGACGCGGCTGAGCAATCTTCCTCCATCGTCTCGCGCCTCCGACCACATACCGCGGACGACATGGACACACGCACGTATACGTTAGGGGGGCCCACCTCACTGAAAGCCCACTTGGACGCCGCCGCATCAGCTGACGCTCTCTTGCCGTGCTCTGCTGGCACGACTGCGTATTGTCGTCCGTGTACTGCATACGCGCACGCGATGCCCAGATCGCTGTATACAAACACAGGGAGCGCTGCGAGCGCCAGTTTGCGTGACCGCGCAGTTGAGGCCTAAGTGTTTCTCGTCACGCGTGGACCCCTTTTGGGCCAGAGACACAGAGAAGAGTCGAAGCTCGCTTTGCCCGCGTGGTTGCGGACGTCGCGTTGAAACGCGCTTTTGTATCGGCGTTTGCGGTACCTGCAAGAAGTTGGTGGGACACTCTAGAAGGCTAGCGAAGGTATCGCAATTTATAGCTTTCCACGTACTGCACCTTATTCTTCAAAAATACACTCGACAGCCTGCTCACATGGCACATATATGGACATTGTGCTTTGACAGTGACTGGTATACCTCATCATTCGACTATTGAATTTACAAATTTGCGCATGTTCCACTTTGAGACGGTCCGATGACGAAGCTCGGCACCGTGGTATTGTTCGTCTTCACTGACGAAGCTGCAACAGGGCTGCTGCGTTATTTCTTATTGTTTTCGTTGTTGGTTTTTTTTGCCACTCTCATTTCTTTCTATATGCCTATGCAACGGCTTTGGCTGAACGACAGAACGTTATTGAGCAAACTTGCGCACACTTGCGTGACCTTTCCTTCTATATCAGTACTCGCGAATTTTCTATCCCTTCTGTTAATTGACTCTTCTTAATGACCGGGTTTATTCTGTCGTTAAACTGCCTTACCATTGTCAGTTCTTTCCATATACACTGTATATGCGTCTGCGGGCAGGTCCTCGGAGAACGGCACGCACCACCACCACCACTTGTACGGCACCAACGGCCAGCACCTGCTGCTGGTGCCCAAGCTGAGCCTGGTGGGCGCCGAAGAGAGGCAGCGGATCGAAGAGGAGAAGCGGAGGCTACTCGAGAAAGAACAGCTGCTCCAGCTCGAGGCCGAGAAGCTGGCCGAGGAGCGGCGACAGCTGGAGGCGCAGAAGCAGCTCCAGCAGCAGCAGCAGCTACAGCAGGAACACCAGCAGCAGCAACAGCAGCAGCACCCGAGGCCCGCCACCATGCCGGCCGCGCCACCGGCGCCGCCGCAGATGCACGTGTTCGCCGAGCTGCACAGCGTGGCTCAGCAGAGGCGCCTGCTGCGCGAGAAGGCCGCGCAGAATGGTGACACCGCGGCGCCAAGGAAACCGGGAGGCATCAGGCCCGGTGAGCGATTGCTTTAGGTTCGCCTACGTGAACGTAAACGGCTCGCACAGGACAGGGCTAAAGTGGAGGCCGTCGGGAGATAGAGGCCTTTGTCCTGCAGTGGACTAGAACAGGCTGTGTGAATGATGACGATGATGACGCGGGCGAGTCGGGTTTGAAGTCGACATGACCGAACGCGACGCGACCGCGTGTACATGCGTCTCGCTGAGCTGGTTGGCAAACGAGTTGAGCCATCTCGCCGGGAGCATAAGTTGGCACTCACTCAAGTTCTAAGACGTGAGCATGGTCGTGAGACGGAAGTGAGATGGAGCACCAAAGAAAGACGGGGAGGCTATCAGGGCTTCACCCGACGGGTTGCCCTGTATGGCTCTTCTTTCTTCTGTATCTTGTGTTATTTTGCTATTTTTAGTGCCATCATGGATCCTTACAAACTCGCCCAAGTATCTGTTCTTCTGAAGGCACTGGGGCAAGGGTAATGGGGTGAAACGTTTGAGAAGCGGGAGAATTATCTCTGTTCTTGCCGACGACCTAACAACAGCTCTGCGCAACTGATATCACAAGTGGTGAATCAGTCCGCTATCCTTAATTGATTCCAGCAGCGCGTAGTGATAAAGGGAGTGAGTAGACTTGTAAACGTGAGTGAGTGTGAACGCTATTTTGGGCACTTGTCTGTAGGTATTAGAGGTAACGGGAGTACATGATTGTTAGTGTGAGGAGACGTGCAGGGTGGATAGAAGAACATCCGGATATTCCTCCGAAGTTCATGTGTGATTCAGTCCACCGTCTGATGAAGAGAGAGATAGGGATAAGGAAGGAAAAAATAGCACGCGATGAATATGTTGAATTTGCGTAGCGCATCGCTTTTGCGTCTTTTCCGCCGCTTTCTTTTCGCCGTCGGTACTAATCCACGAAAATGCACCTCAATATATGAAACCACGAAGTGATCGACTTGGCTACGAATGGTGGCTCATAGTACTGCGCAAGTCGCTGTCGACGTATTTGCATGAAACAGCTGGCACTTCTATGCATGCTATTAACATGGTGGCAGAATAAAGTGTTGTTGATGGGTGGCGAGTTGTGTGCATTTCTGGTGTGTCATTAGCGCAACACAAGTAATCTGTAAAAGCAGAACATGAAGAAATGGGTAATTGCTTGCTTATTGTGTTCCTTCGCAAAAAAATTTACTTGTTAGCTGCCTAACTTATGCGCGTTTGCGTTGCCCGTCCCTGCACGTGACTGGTAAAGTAAGGGGGGAGAGGGAGGACCACAACTCCGCCGGTCTTGTCAATTTGCGCGAAGCAAGAACAGAACTCAATAACCTTTGCATGGACATCGTCTGCCCTTGTTCCACTGCTCTCTTTTGTCCCTGTGGCAAATTGTCAATAGAAAGAGTGAGTGAAGTGTAACTTTACTTAGAATGCGGCAATTGAGAGGCCCGGACATGGGACCATGTCCGGGCCTGACATGGTCCCATGTCCGCGCTGCTCAGTTTCTGAACTGAGCAGCGCGGTCGACCACAACGTCTGGAGATTTTCCAAGGAGACTTCCATTTCATCTTGAGATGCTGTACATCCCTGCGTTGAAGGGTGGCTCTATACCACGCTAGCATGACTTGTGTGTATTTCTAGCGTGTATCTCGGCGTAGAAGGTCTTTGATAGCGCGGGATCCGGGTAGGCTTCACACTAAACTTTGCACAGCCTTGTCTGTTGCTTGGAGTCAACAGAAAAACTCGCATTAATTCACTCGTCGGGCATCGGAAGGGATCTGAGTCGGGCGAAGAAAATAACGTGTCCCATACTGACTGTGGAAACTATTGATCATTTTCTTTTGACCTGTAGGTGATTTACCACAGCTCGTAGATCCAAGTTAGAAACTGCTTTACTTGCTATTGGGATGAATCTGTTTATATATGCCCGTGATTCTGTTCTTTGGAGCCTCTGTTTCTGGGTTTGCCAGTGCGAAAGTTTGCGAGGCAGTGCAGAATTATCTGAATGAAACGAAAAGACTAACAGACTAATATTATTATTGTGTGTCGACATGCGCATCACTTCTCCCTTTTTATTTCTTTTTTTAAGCTAGGTTCCGATCTAGGCTATTATCTATTACTAATACAAAACTTTATACTAAGTACAGATCAGTGATAATCAAAATTTCATTCTAAAAGCTGTGACGTTTTCGATTGGTAAGTTCTTTTACTCTAAATTAGAATAATACTTTATAAGACCACTCAATTATTGGCCAATCCCCCACAGAGGGTATGAGCCACAAGAAGTCAACAAGAATAAGAACAAGGACTGCGCGCGAGCAGCGGCAGCACCCACGAGCTGTTCGCAACTGTGGGCGGGCCGAGCCACTGCTCGGCTGATCGGTGCTCATTTGACCGAAAAATTGACCCTTCTGCCTGTTTCTCGCTTCGTTTCGCCAGGGCTCAGGCCGGACGCCAAGCCTTCGCCAGACGTCCTCATCAAGCAGAAGCAGCATGGTACGTAGCATCTTCCTCGAATCTCGTGGTCAAGTTTTTTTTTTTTTTGCAACACGACAGCGTTAAATGCCCCGTGTCGCAGGGAATCCGCTGCCGGTGTCGTCCGCGTTGTCCGTGAGCGAAACGTAATCCCCGTGAATCTGATGAATCCAAATTCACAACAGGTAAAATAATGCTCGGATAGACGCCATATTTTTCGGGACACACTCCTTCAAAGTGCAGCAATGAAATTGAAAAGAAAACAGTGAACTTGGGCCAGGAACCCAGGACTTCTACGCAATGGCGTATCGCTGGTCTTAGCTGTAAAAGTAAAAGGGGACTTATTAGGTGTATTATGTTCGTTTATTTCGTGATTCAAGAGCGTGACAAGCGAATAAAACGGTTATGCGAACGGGGCGCGATAATGCAAAGGCGAAGCTAGTGTGTGCTCAAAGTATTTCGATGCGGCAGTTATTACTTACTTATATGTATGTCACCAATGACAATCAGTGCTCCAGATTTGAGTCAACTTCAATAAAATCTGACGCAAAAGAGTATGCGCTAAACCACGCTTCAAAAAAAAAAAAAAAGCTTGGGCCGCATTTACAAAACCTTCATTTCGTGTGTTTGATTGTCATTAGGCAAGCGGGTCACCAAATATATCGTGATCATCATAGTAGGCTGAATATATTTTTTACCGACAATATTCGCCTAAGTCGTTTTTTCTTCCTTACTTTCTTTTTATCTTTTTGCTTACAATGAGGTATACAATTACCGCGAAAATGTCTCGCATAAAACAGGGATGTGAGAGACACAAAGTTGACAACACCGTCGCCGTGCTTTTTGTATGTATGGGCGTGTCATTTTAACCGACTATTATGTTTCATATGCATAAGCAACATTGCATGTAGTTCTACATGTATTCGGCATTTATTTATTTATTTATTTATTTATTTATTTATTTATTTATTTATTTATTAAACACGGTAATTATCAGTAATTTAATAACAGTGAGAGGAATTCGATTTAAAAAGGAAGTTCCCTTGAGTTATGTTGTAATATGGACAGCGTAGTAGAGGACGGTGAATAACTAGATTATTAGGGTGAAATTAGCAAGCTTGTAAGCATGATATGAAATGAGCTAGTGCAAGGTGAGTTGGGCTCGCAGAGAGATAGGCCTTCGTTAAAGAGTGCACATAAGTAAGATCATGAAAGGAAATATAAACACATGTTATTAGGGCGAAGCTGCATACGGCTTTTCTTGTAGATTCGGCCGTGTTCGTTCGGAACGCATATTTGCGAGCGTATCCGGACGAGGAATATGCATGAAAAGTCCATACTTTTCAATTTAAAAAATATATCCGCATTTCCCTTCACAAAAACTATACTGACTTTTTTGGTTGGATCTTGTAGTTTCGTGCTGCGAACGGGTGGCTGCCAATTTACCCTTTCGCCACCTTGCGGGATTGAGCAGAACTGATACGAAACAAGCTCGTGATGATGATGATGGGCAACGCGCGCCGTGTACAAGATCATTCGAGTTCATCACCTGCTGCCGCCGTATCGGCCATCAGCCGCCGCCGCCCTGTTTTGTCCTCAAGGACGTCGCGATATATCGCCTATGTACACACTCGAACGGAGCGAGCCCTTCGGGGAGGCCGTCGCTTGCAGATTAAAAGAAACCGCCCGTGCCTCCTAGGCCTCCGCGACCACGTTGTGACCATGCACTGCGGCGGCAGTTCGCGAAGCCGGGAACTCATTTGCTCGCGATACCGGCGTTGAGGTTGTACGACGGAAATTATACAGCAACTCTCGGTTGCTATGTCAGCTCAAGTGGACGCCGTATACGAACCAGCCCGTCCGATATACTTGGCGAGATCACTCGATTCAAGTCTACACAGGCAGTTGCGAAGTATATATAGGTCGACTTGAATGTTGCACACCCTTGTGTCATGCGGCATACTGCTGTGAATATCTTATGCGGTCTATACGCGGAACTATATGCCAGATGCTTGGGGATAGCTCCGATGTAGGATATATTCGAATGCTACGCGAAAGTTATGTATACGACGAGTTGCGTGCATTACGCTCTCTAGTTCCCTCGTGTTTATACTCGCACAAGTCGTGATCTCGCTCCGCAAGTGAAGTTCGGTTCCTTCTCGCGTCACGGGAGCAGCTTAGCGTATAGATTTATGTAGATATATGTAGGCTGGCAGCCCAGATACTCTCGAAGCTGAACGCAGGCGAGCGTCCTTGCTTTCTTGCAAAGTGTATGTGATTGTTGTTGTCGTACTGCCCTGTTTGAGGTGATTAGAAACAATGACCAACTGGGAGCGATAGGGACTTGAAGGTGTCGCGTTTATCGAGATATCGTTCTCGTTTCTAAGCAGATAGGCACATCACAGATTGTAATTGCTGTTCATCACTGAGGTCTCAATTATCATACGGTCTTCGCGTCGCCTGAAGTTATATACTGGGGTGTACATTCGTGACACAGCTCGAGATCTCAGGTTGATTTCCAGCTGTTGTGGCGACATTCCCATAAGACCAAGCTGCAACACACAAAAAAAAATTATAAGAAGACCAAAATTACTTCTCACTGTACCTCTCATAACCCGCTTATATATCTTTCGGGACGTTAAACCTCACAACCTGATTTTTTTTTAAATTTTCTTAGTATCTTCCAGAAATTCGGAAGAGACGTTAACATTGTCTCTCACCACAAGCCATCAAACACAGCCGGTAAAA
>WOVY01005156.1:0-38727 GCA_013436015.1 Rhipicephalus annulatus | reverse complement strand
CTGCTAGAACGGTGCTCTGCTGCAGTCGAGACATGTTTTTCGCAATGTCTCACAGATGGCACACAGACACGCACACACACAAGCGCGCGCGCGCGCGAGGGGTACATACAGATTCTTGATCCAAAGCAAGAGTCGCATGGCCTTCAAGATACACGCCATGCGCTCGCCATCTCGGAGGCCATAAAGAGTCTCACAATACCTCAGAGAGGGCAGCAGATTATCTGGCGTTTGCCGTTTGCTTGATCAACGCCTCTGAAAAGGCATGATATGTCTTCCGCTAGATGGACATAGTTGTCCACTTTTAGAGTTTTTTAATGTTCCTGTGTGTTGTTAGCGGCGATGGCTGCACTATCCCGGCCTTTTTCGACGTAGTTAGATGGCCTCCCAAATGCGCCTACAAATCACCGAACTGGCTCGTTTTTCGTCGGGACACCTGTCGAACAAAATGCGTAAAGGAAACTCCTGCCACTATATGGCATTTATATAGTGTTTTTTTTATTTTTCACGAAGCAGTTGCACGTAACATCGTGGCTTTGTGGTGGAACACCTGCTTGCCACGCGAACGGCCCATCCTCGATGAGACCAAAATTTTATTCTTTATTTTATTTGCTTCTTTGTCGATTTTTCACTCACAACCAACGCTGCCGACGCCAACGGCAGAATTTCTGTGACACGAGCTCTCTAACGCTATCGCGTTGAAACTGCAACACAGCCATTACGCCCACCTCTATGAGAAGGTAAAACATACGTCAGGTGCGCCGCCAAGCAAGGCCGTTATGCGGTGAAGCATACCTAAAATCCTACGGGCCCGCTGTCACTGGGCATTCAGTGCTTTCAAAAGGGGCATTTTTTTTTTTTCGTTCGAGAATGGGTTTCGTCCCCCCTTTCTTCCTAAGTAATGGCTTCTCGGACCATCTGGGTTAAGCGGGCCCCCATTTGAGAACCACTAATACCTTGCCTATGCACTAAGAATGCAAGGCCAACTCATGAAAAGCACGAAAGTCTTGAAACGCTTCGCCCTTAACATTCGACATAATCTTTCCGTTTGCGACTGGCGTTGCGTTTTCCTGATTCAGGCATCAAATACGCAGTTTTTTTTTTAAATAAGAAGCAGAGAAAATAAAACCAACCAGGGAAAAATCAGGAGTGGATAGAGGGCTGCCTACGTAGTACAACAAGCACTTTACGTGCCCTCCGGAGTTCGCGCATAAATGATCGATAAGCGGCCGAGACTGTCTACATAACGAATAGAGCAGTCGGGCATCCATCATCTAAGGCTTCTGCTCCAACCGACAATTCTTCGCGCCCTCAGCCGCAGCTTACACAACTTCAAGAAATGACGGTAATTACGACCATAATATTTTTGCTGCTTAGTTTACGATGAGTCCCGTTTATAGAGAACACTGCATGCGATATTTTGTTTTCGAAGCACAGTTGAATCAGCCGCGAAAGATTAACAGACTCCTTCCATAATGAGAGTTGAAATTGAAAAGAAAGAAAAAAAACGCCATTTTTGCTCCCCGGAAGTGACGGACGACTTGGAATCGGCTTCTCGGCACGACCTCTAAGATTCCGCAACCATCCAGGACGCGCGCAGCGCGCTGAGAAATATCGTACACTCTGAGCTGAAATTCGGCAGAGTTGGACTAACTGCGATCGTTAAACCAACGAACGAACGGTTCATCCAACAGGGACTAAATGCATGACAGTGCGTGTCGAGCGCAAACGCCCGGCAATTAAGGGACCAACGGGGAGGGTAACTGCGCCGCGATCGCCTTCGGTCGATGCTGCACTGCAATGCTCAGCACGGTCAGCGATCACGAAAACGACTTATATCGGCTATACGCCACTGTGAAAGCGAAGCACTATGAAACAAATAGAAGATGTTATGAGAGGCAAGTACAACACGCAGTCAGTGCACACAGCAAGCACCCTCGCGTTCCTACCGTGCCGTCACAGGCGGGCCGAAACGAGGTGAAAGTTTCCGAACACGGGCAATGCGGATAACTCGCTTCAAAGTGCGGAATTCGTTTGAAATACGAAGAACAGTGACGATGCTAATAAATGCTGTTCGTCAGCGGTCGTGTACCCGCACAGTCACTGGCCACTCCCGGAGTCACTCCCGCAGTCACTCCCACAGTTAGTCCAAAATTGGTTCAAAATCTGAGGCAGCCCATTTAGTCCCCTAGGACCAATGGCATACCCCACTTTAGTCCTTTTCGGCTTAGAGTGTTACACTCTTAAGCTATAGGCAGGACAACTTTCGATAACAGTCGCTGCGTGCCAGAAACGACTCACTGCATGAAACAGCACTTCACGTTTTACTTTTCGTATGTTTATGCCGTGCATGAATAAGTATGTGGCTCTCAAAGCTATGGTTGAATTCGATTATGCCACTGAAGAAGGCGCTCATAAAGAGAGAGAGAGAGACTATTAGAAAAACATATATCACCCTTTCCAGTTCTTAGAGGGGTGGGTCGCTGCAGTCGTTTAAAGATGAAGGAATCAACGATGATGAGTGCTTCGCGAAAATGTGCGCGTTTCGAAGAGCCGACTGCTTCCGAGCCTTCGGTGCCGCTGGAAGCACTTTTCCGTCTCAGAAAAGAAACTCAGAGGTGCGTTGTTGCAAGCGAGGCTACATTTAGTGCCGGTCACATCGTGTGTTGCGGAATAACGGTGGGCACGGATATCATCGCGCGAGCTCAGGCCTCATGTGTCGCGAGACACGCGCTCTCAGAGGCCCCCTGTACTCGGCAAATCTTCAGGAAACCCAGCTCCGTAAGGGTGAGTTGATGCTTTGCAAGTCTTCAAGGGCGATCGGTACTCTGACGCGAGATTGACCGAATGGACAAACATCGCGAGCTCGCATGCGTCATGCAGATCCTAGTAGCAGACATATTGGCTCTCGTCGTGAATTGGGTATACGTAGGCACACAGAAAGATGTGACAATCGCGTTTTGCTATACTGGCAGTATGCACGAATGACAGTATTGTCGTGAACTCATTTTTGGTGCAAGCAGTACTTTACGGATTACGACCTCACATCAAAGAACGCAGCTCAGATATATAATTTTCGGAGTCGCGTTAGAGCCGAAGATTTCGTGACTTGTTTTGCATCGGACATCCAAACTAGGAGAACCGTGGTGGTGCAGCCATGCGTAGAGGCATAGGTGATCCATTGCCACTTCTCAAACGGCACTGTTTCTTTGGGTACATGTCGTGTACAAGTGTTTCATTCATAATTATGTGCTTTTTTTCCCTTTCAAGCATACCCTTTTAGGCCTACGACGCATTTCATGGTTAAGGACGGGATAAAAATTTCGGTTGAAAGAACAAAAATATTTTCACCTTATAAGCGCAACGATTAAATCATTATTATATTTTGGTGCTTGCATGCGAATGCATCTACCACATAAAGAAAAGCAGTTCATAATCACAAACTGGCCATAGCAGCCTATATAGCAGTGCAGTACGAAAAATGAAGCTTCAAAAGACCAAAATAATTTCATGCATTGCAGGGAGACTGCTCGCGCGAGGCCGGCCTCTCGGGACAGGGCAAACACCTGTTTTATACACTGATTTATTTGAACAGGTAAGGAGTTTCCTAATATTTGCATGCATTTTCTCTCTATGACATGCCGCAAATCATGTGCATGCTTAGCAATATACAAGCAGAAAAATACAAGATGTTACATTTCATGCAAATGCATTTATAAGCTACTATTCATACGAACAAGTAAGTGGATCTTTCTAGAGGTGAAATATATGTTGTACACAAAGCTGAAATGTCCGGCATTTTACATTTCAAACTGTAGAATACGAGTAGAGTGGAAATGTGTGTTTTTTTTATTGCGATAGCAACTATATGGACACTCTCGGCTGGATTTAGCCGCCGGCGTCGACATGGGCATCGCCGTCACTCACCGTATATGTATACGTATTTATCTATATGAAAACACAAGAAAGAAAGAAAAACCTGAAAAAGACTCCAGCGCACGGAATCAAACGTGAAAAAGCATACTAAGTCGTGAATGCGAGGCGTTAACCACTGAGCCACGGAGAAGCCCATCCTTCAACGATCAAACGGCAAGCTATTCATATGTACCACTTACCGCTGGTGATGGCCATCTCGGGGGGAAGGGGGAGGGGCGAACTATCCTGTTTTCAGCATTACCAGCAAGATGGCACAATGAGCGCGTGGCGGCGCGCGTTCTCATCTACCAGGCGTACTTTTCCCCGCAAAGAGGAGAAGATGGACGCTCGCTCGCGCACCCTTATATCCAGGTGGGGAGTACGCCTTGGCTGGCCTGTGGCTTTCACCGGAACTATTCTGTTGTAGATGTGATTTTCTTCCCTAGCTATATCTATGGTGTGATTTTCTTCCCTATCCATATCTTTGCTTTCGTGTTTTTTCTCGCCTTTCTTCAAGCTTAGGGCCCTACATAGCATACAATTGGTAGCCCACTTCTTTCTCTATGAGGTTTTAACGTGTTTGACAAATTTGCTAACAAGGACATTCGAAGCATCAAGCCCACAGTGCTCATCCAGCACACTTTGGTGAAAATGACGCGCTCAATGTCGCTATAGCCCCCCGGATTTAGTTATGGTTGGTTTTGGTTCAGGGTACGCCATGAATTTAAGCAAGAACCCGAAAGCATTCGTCAAATAAGTACGCTGAATCAACGAAATAGGCCCTTCCTATAGGAGTGAATGCATACTGTACTTTTATAATTCAGCTTCATCTGGCCCTTTGGAAGGAATGTGACGCGAGACTGGAAGGAAGACTATACGGCACCATTATTCGGTGGTCCGCGTGGAGCACGGCTGAATGGCCGCAATAAAACAAGCCCCCCAAGGAGCGAGAAGCGTTCACTCGCACTATCCACGCGTAGGCAATTATTCAGCGCAGATTAGAAGAGAGCGGCTCGGTGCGGCTTCACGCGTGATGACGAAGGGGACGGGGCAGACACCGGGCAGATGAGGCGGAGGTGCCCAAACCTGGCCACCACCGAAGTCGCCATCAATCTGGCACTTGACGAAAACTTGGCCACCGATAAAGCGATCGGAGAAAAATGAAGCCGGCGGCCCAAGACGCCCTCCTCGAGCGCGGGGCGCAAAGCGAGCGATAAGGCGTCGGCGGGCGTGCACCGGGGCCGAGCGCGCAGCGTTTCATTATCTGTTATCCGTTCGCGAGAAGAAGCGGCGCACCGTACGTGCCATCGATTTGCGAACGCCGGCGGCAGCGGACCATTTAATGAGAGCCTATACGCCGCTGTGGCCATGCGTTGCGTACAGGGACCCACGGCACGCCTTCCCGGCACCGTGTGGGCACCCACATAAAAGTACGCGCACTTGGTCGTGATGATCAAGAACAACTGTCTAATCGACGCCCAAGAACACGCCTCCTGCGCACACGGTCTCGCGACTGAGAAGCTGCACCCCTCCCAACATACGGCCCCTGTAGCCCCGATATCTCACTTCGGTTACTGCAGTAGCAATTGCGAAACTTTCATTCCCTTCGAGAGGTCCATGAAACAATACAGAACGTTCAGTAAAACGGTCACGATGGAGCAATTTGGCAATTGCCGATGAAAGAACACATCTGACAAGTCAGCGGTGCAGTGACAATGCACTGTTCATTACCCTACGAGCAGTGCTTTCAAAACACAAGCAGTGAGAATATCGACCGGACCACGCATTTCACTGCGCTTGCAGTAGCAGGGGAAAAAAAAGGGGGGGGGGGGTAAGGCACGATGTCACGGAGTCATCTTGCATTGCGATGAGTTATAATAAACTACAAGCATGACTCGCGTGAAAAAACTGATTCATTTGTTTTATTTCTCGCACCAACATCTGTGTCCACGGCCCGTCAAACACACACACACACACACACACACACACACACGCGCGCGCGCGCGCGCACGCGCACACACAAAAGCACCAACAAAAGCTGCGGGTTCAGGGGTCTGCGCCCCGACTCCGGTGAAAACGCAGAGGAACAGCGCGCCAGCGAGTCGCGCGACACTTCACAATGGCATCCGCGTCAACTAGGCGCGCATGCGGCCACGCTCGAAGGCGCACAGCCCAGAATAGCCATTTCCATCCCGCTTCAGCCCCGCTCGACTCGCAGACGCGGGACAGACGCGGCCAATGCGTGTGCGTGCGAGCAGCAACAGCGCCCGTGTGTACACCACGGGCGACGAGGCGAGCACAACAGCAGTCACACGAAACGCAAGTGAAACGAACGGCGAGGCGACGAGCATCGTCCGATCGGTGCGCGCCGAAGGAATCCCGGGCAGACAACGCTTTCTCCGCGTTTCCGGCGAGGGCGTTCTCTGTTTTCAGTATTTGTTTGTTTGCGTCTGTATTTCGCCTCCAATCCCTCCAGCGAGCTCCGCAGGGCCCGCACATTCCACAAAGCGCGAAGTGCATCGTCGCTTTGGAGGCGCCTGACTATTCAAAAGGAATCCTGGGCCAGATCATGCGGAACATGCGGACCCGTCAACTGAATTCGCAAGAAGGCACAATCGCCAGGGTAATGCACTAAGAGTACGCGCAAGACGTTTATACGGGGTCATAGGCAGACTTCAGAAAGTTGACTCGGTGAACGACGCGCTTCGTGTTAGCCTGCGCTTTCACTCTACTTCGATTTTTTTCTTGTTTCCTGCACAATTTTCCCTCGCAGAAATCCCGTATGACAAACAGACGCTACACAACCGACAATCTCGAACGAGCGTACACATAAACCGATAATTTTTGGAGGGCCGGTAAGCGCGCAAGTAGCATCACGGCCTATGCGAGGTATGCGCTGTCATATGCAACGATGGTTTTTGCAGACCGAATTCTGACGAGTAACGTGTTGTCGCACGGTATAATAGCTCGCCATGATTCTACGTAGAACTGAAATAAATAACATGCCTTAATTAGTTTGAAATTCCAGTCGACATGCATATATAAACCTACGTCCAAGTAATTACCTCGTCATGACGGCAGAGAGTTCGTCGAATCATTAACACGCTACGCTGAGTGCTTGATTGATATGTGGGGTGTAACGCCCTAAAACTACCACATGATTAAGAGAGATATCGTAGTGGAGGACTCCAGACCTTTTTACCACCAGGAGCAAATAAATAAAAAAAGAAACCACATCTGATTTGCCCTATTATACATTATGCAGCAAGTTACTCAAAGGGTAGCGCTTTTTATTTCTTCACATTTTGTGAGCCGCGAGAAATATGCGCGCACTTATGCACACAACAAACAAACGAAACAAAATAAAGCAATGACGTAGAGGCATGGGCCAAAGGGAGCCTCGGCGTTAACACGAACCGGCACGTAGCCACTTCCGTACCGGAAACGGAAGGACGAGCGGAAGTACGCTAGCGCAATCGATATCCGGTCGCATCCGAAGCGAACCGGAACGGATCAACCAATCGTAGGGAAACGACCGCGTAGCAGAAACGCGCCGTAAAAGGCCGAGCGACAGAATAAAGCCACACCGCGGAGGGTGCTCGCCCAGCGCAATGGTCCAAAACACGACGCCACCGAAAACATCGCACCCGACGACCCTCGACGCATCGGCTGTAGGGAAAGCTGACCTGGAGCCGAACTCAACGAATGTCGATGACCTATCGAACTATAAGAAGGGAACTCGGCCATAACATTCAAATGTAGCGTCATCACAATAACCAAGCGAAGAAATGCCTTCTTTAAAAACATTCAAACCTATTAATTATTAGAAACCGGGAAATTTCACATTATTTGCAACAAAAGTTTTCACAGTAACATTTTGCTACGAAAAATCACAAAGACATCAATGTTATCACGTGGCTGAAAAAAATTACTCTTGAACATATCAGCATGCACGCTGTTAGTAAAATGCTACTAGGTTTCACGTTTTAAGTAGAACATGCCAGTAGAAAGAAAGAGCAGTAAAGCTAAAATTGCGCAAAAAGTACCAACAGACATACTCAACTCCTGACCATAGAATAGAGGATAACCGACTCAATCTTGTTGCGTTTTCTCGTCAGGTTGCCTGCCTCTCCCGAGGTGCAAATACAGCAGTGCTCCTAAAGCTTGCTTTGCTGCAACATGAGGTTTACTGCGGGAAAGCAGCCACAAGACCCGAAGTGATGTGCTTTCACTGTACTTGAAGTGCGACAGTAGATCTATAATGCAATTACTCGTTGTTTATAGTATATCAGTGTAAATAGACAACACATGGAAATATTAACTAGCGTGGCAAATTTCCGAGTTGGTGTAGAAATGAACCTTGAAAGCGAATGTTACGTACTTTTTTTTTTCAGGAGGTAGTACAATAATAAGGAGTAAGCCGACGCTTCTCTTTTTTTAACGCTCTAGCCTGGACGAACGGTGTTTCGTAAGATTTATTTATGGCGACAGAGAAAAAAACATTTTTACGCATACTGCCATTACACGTGACGTATTCATGGCCATATCCTAAAAAGAAAACAACAAAAGAGAAACCAAAACTGCAACATCACCAACCAGACAACATTTATGACTGAAATTTCTTCATAACAATATGACCAGTTTCATCATGCTATGTCAACGATTTGTAAAGATGCCGAAAAAAGGACGTGCAGCTACATTCGTACTGTGTTAGCTTTTTTTTTATTTGCACCGAGAACACCCGTAGATGTAACAAAAGATTTAAAGATGTAACAAAATCGTTAATCGGTGACAGTCCAAAGTACAAGCAAGCTAGTGACTATGACGCTTGTCCACTAGCTTAGGTTTCATACTGCCTTTTTACTTGGCTTAATTTTAAAGAAGCAGGGATTCACGACGCCATGAAAAGGGTCAGAAGCACATGGTCATAGTTCACGACAGATACCCGTAGTGATCGTAAGCGCAACGCGTCACACAAGCTGCGACTAACCTCCACCGGTGATGCCTTTGTCATGTCTTACGCGTTTCATTCACATTTCGGGCTTTATGCGTGACGCATGCCGATAAGAGCAATATCGTCTCCAACGTGTACGACGCTTTGTGTATGACGCTTTGTGACCAATTTGGAATCGAAGTCTGTCCAAAATAGAACCTTACCACCCTTTTTCACCGTAGCTCATGCTAATGTCTAGTCGAAGAGCACTCACACGGAAAATAAAAGATTACATGCCATGGGCGGGGGGCATTATATTTCGGAGAGTTCAACGTCAACCGCCGTTTTAGTGTGGCAGGTTGGGCTAGTTGGTATATGACATGATGATAGTTATAGCGCGAGAACAGAACGAACACACACAGACCTTCGTGTCCGTCTTCTCTCTGTGTGTTCGTTCTGTTCTCGCGCTATAACTATCATCACGCCGTTTGAGAAGACGGGCGCATGCATCAAGTCGCGTAATGACACGTGCGCACGCTCCAATTAGGCAACGAACATAAGATTGAGACAGGACAAATTTGCCGTTGTCCTTGATATTGTATTACGCTGAACATAGACTTCTCCTAACACCTCTTTCATTTTCCTTACGTCACTGCGTCAATCTATATATGTCAGTGTGCACAGTTCATCTGTTCGTGAATTCTTGCGTATCTTTTAAAAGGATGGCATATAATACCCACAACACATATTATAGTCGCTCTAAACTACACGCTGTATATATGGCAATAAAGACAGTTGGGCTTATGACATTTAGCTTTATGAGCTTATAGTATACAAACACCGCCGTACGAAAGCTTGCGAAGCCCACATGCATATTGCACGCACACAAACACAAACGCGATCACACACGCATACACACCGAGGCACACGCAGACGATTCACGGTACGGAATTATGAAGAAGCGCGCCAATGGAAAAAAAAAAACACCGAAATATCCGGAGCTTCCTCACACGCTCTCTTCGCGACGGCGCACCAAACGCCGTAGCCATTACGCGTAACAAAAACCCTGGTGCGTGTCCGCCAAGTTTTCGCCTAATTAAACCCCTGGCCGACACTGGTGGGCTCAGTGGCTCGACCCACAATAAGCGTTTTGCGAGCCGCACGGAAGCAAGCGGAGGACGGACGAGGAACAGAGCGCACCGACAGGAAATCGGTGGGACTTCTTAAGCGAGCCGAGTCTGGGCCGGTCGACGTGCGGGGAACATCTCGCGCGATGCGGACGGGGAGGCAGGCGGGGCGCCACTGCAAACTGCTGCTACCCGCTCCCTCGTCGCCGCAGCAGCAGCCCAGGGAGTTGAGCGAGACGCGTGCCAGCCGTGTGGCGGCGACCGCGGGTCCCAATCTGCACCACGTGTAGCGCTAATTACGCGGGAGCCCAAATTAGCCCGGAAAGGGAACGCTCCCTGCACCCGGGAAGAAGTGCAGGAAGAAAACAGGCAGCGAGGAGGAAACTGCCCTTACACGGGCAACCGCCCGAAAGCATCCCCCGAAACGGCAGCGAAAACAAGAGAGCATGCAGGCTGGCGGCGATTACTGCAGCTCCGCGCGGACGAACAGCCGCAGCAATTGTGCGACGTCAGCGACAGCGCTCAGCGAACGCCGTGCCTGGCACGAAAGAAAGGCCGTCGACACCGTCGCGGTCCCGGTGAAAGACAAATACGGCACGCGACGCGAAAGGCTGACGGATTCGCTGCTCGTGCTCCGTGCCCACTAATCGCCCTCCTCGGGTTTGAACTGCGAACCGACACGCTGCGGTAAGCAACGAGGAAAAGAACTGAAAAGAAAGAATAAAGAAAGCCCACGGGCGACAGTCCTGCTGTACTCACCCACACAGCGGGACCTAGCAGGAAAACGATCACTCATTCCCCAAAGAAGAAAACAAAGGCAGAAATCCCTGACTCCCGCCTGTCGAAACGGTATAGACAACAAGAGGCACAAAACTTGACTTAAGGCTTCCGAATATTTGACACACAACCTACCGTTTAACTGATTCCGAAAAAAAAAATAGAACGGACAAAACAGCGGTTGAGCTACAACGTATTCACGTTTCTTGCGCCGAAACCAACAAAGCTGACATCACTAGTGTGGATGGAATTTTGCGCGAAAAAAAAAAGGACAAGAATTAAGGAAGAGAGCACAGACAGGCGAAGAAAAAGAGACTGCGCCTGTCTGTGCTCTTTTCCTTCTTGTCCATTTTTTTTTTTCGCGCAAAATGCCATCCACATTGGAATACCGACTCACCTAACGCTCGGTTCT
Source organism: Rhipicephalus annulatus (assembly GCA_013436015.1). Lineage (NCBI taxonomy): Eukaryota > Metazoa > Arthropoda > Arachnida > Ixodida > Ixodidae > Rhipicephalus > Rhipicephalus annulatus. Next base: position 27,566 of record WOVY01005156.1, on the reverse strand, counting down.
TCTAGGCCGCCACCAGCTGGTACACGGCACAACACTCGCTTGTCTCCTCCTCGTTTGCCATTTACGCGCGCGCGAAAGTATTGTACGCTTCGGTGTCAACAAACGCGCCACTCCTGAGCGCGCTGCGTTTGTTGGACCAACACAGTGAGTAGTCCCTGAACAAATATCGAGACTTCAACGAGTGCGCCAATACGGCCGGCTCACTGCGCACGTTTGTACGACCCGTATAAGATAACCGACGCAACTGCAGGAAGATGGGCGCCGAAGTGGGCCGATAGCAGGACGACGAAAGTGGTGGGGCAGGCGCCTTCAAGGGCGTTTATCAGTAGGGACAAAGCTTGAGCCGCACACCCTTATCATCGCGACTGCATTAAAACAAGACACGTCCGAAAGGGTAGAAGAAGTCCCAGCAGGTCCACGGCACCGACCCGCACCGACCGAGGGCGCTCCTCGGCAACTTCGGCCGCATCTGCATGCCGATTCCGAGGCCCGCGCAGCTGTTTTCCTGAAATAGACGCCGCCAACGCCGCACTTCCCTGCTTTCTCGCGCACCTTCCTCTTTGCTCATTTAACCGCTCTCCCTCTCCTCAACCAGGCGTCTCACAGCGGACCAAGACGAATGCTGTGACAAGAGGCCGTTTTATACGCGGACGTATTTCATGCCAACCGTGCACTATGGCCCGGGGTTTCCCTCCAGCTGAGGCTTATGCTCTCGCCGGCTCTTTTCTCTCTGCCTACCGGTTTACTCTCGACTAATATTTTTCTTTCATCCCTCATAGCGAAGTATTCGCACCGGGAAGCACATTCCTATTCGCCAGTGAATACACTACTGCGCACTCGACGAGAGACCGACGGTGGGGCACACGGCAGCACCCCAAACGGTTTCAGCAAGGCGGACACGAGGTGCGCCAAATCTCGCAAACTTAAGCTATTAATGGCACGGCACGCCGACTAGCTGCCTGGCTCCACGGCTGCAGCTACGAGCTTCACTTCCGCAGGTGAATATAGCAACGTTAAACGGACTCTGCAAAGCAAACTGCCACCCAGTATAGCGACGCCTCCGGTGTGAACTCTGAGAGGCTGGCACAGCGGTCGATTAACACGGAAACATTAACAATGTACAATGTATGCAAGGCGTAGGGTGGGGTAAAAATGAGACACGGGGCAAAACGCGACATTTTGTCTGTTCCGGCCTCTGTAGCTAATACTATAAGTCCTTTTATTTGTTCCTCTTTTCCAGCGACGATTGCTGGTCCTTGTCTGTTCTTTGTTTTTTGTTTTTTTTACCTGTAAAAGTTGATGATTGCTCGCAGTGTTCGCGCGGAAAAGATTACGTGGCTGGTGTCGGAGTGTTAGAGACCCGTCAAAAATTGGTAAAATTCTGCTCATGAAGCTACTCCGGCGTCAGTACAAAGAAGTAACCATTTATGTTGTTACTTTATACTTCTGGCTGCTTGCCACTAAAGATATGGTTCATTTGGTGCCCGGTACCAAAGTGGATTTTTTTTTTTTAATGGGGCATGTCACAGGGGCAAAACGCAACAAAAAGGCATCAAGTTACCTTCGAGAGTATCTTATTCAGTGAACCATATAATTACACTTATTGTATATTTTATTTGACAGCTTAGGACAGTTCGGACGTACAAGAATATATGATATAGAGATTCCTGGCCGGAAAACGACATTAAATAGTACCGACTGCTGGTGAGGACAAGACTAAATTCCTTTGCTCTGCAACGAGGTTGTTCCGCGTTTTCAGGGATACTCTCAAGAGGCGCATCGAAAATTGAAAGAATTCGAACTCAAGCTGTTCACAAACGTTTTGGAAAGGGGTTTTATTGACATTTTTCTCATACCGATTTAAAAAAAAATGACGAGATATAGAAAATCCGAAGTTCATCGCCCCACAAAACCCGGCAGAGGAAGTTGAAAGCCACGAAATGGCCGTGCAGTTCTGCATTGAAACAGCAAAAAGGAGGCGAAGAAGAGGTGTCAAAACATATCTACATTTCAAATCGTGAAATAATACGATGAAGTGAAAGCGTTCAAAAATACAGCATTAACACAAAGAAAGACTGACGGTGTTTGATGTGCAAGGAATTCGAGGCAACAGAGAGCTGGAGCCTGTCTGGAATTAATGCGTGGAGTGCAAGAACTGGGCTTACAAAGAGTTCGTGAGGGCCCACGGAGTGAATTTGATGAAAGTCCACGATGTGCTTCTACTGGAACAACTGAAGACGTGAAATTGTTTTCACACTGTCTCATTTTGCCTTACTGGTTGCGACAAATGGAAACACATGGTGCTTTTTTTATTTCTTTTTATAGTAAACTTCCGAACTGTGGCAACATGGTAATATTTATGTAGCACATGCCTTATACCCAAAGGAATGTTTCTCCATTGACGTTTAATGGCAACGAGCGGAATAAAAATTTTATTCACTATTTTCACATTTTGGTCTCATCCCACCCTAGTCCCGCCGCGGTGGTCTAGTGGCTAAGGCACTCGGCTGCTGACCCGCAGGTCGCGGGTTCAAATCCCGGCTGCGGCGGCTACATTTCCGATGGAGGCGGAAATGTCGTAGGCCCGTGTGCTCAGATTTGGGGGCACGTTAAAGAACCCCAGGTGGCCGAAATTTCCGGAGCCCTCCACTACGGCGTCTCTCATAATCATGTGGTGGTTTCGGGACGTTAAACCCCACAAATCAACCAATCATCCCACCCTACTCTTCAAAACAAAAAGTGACGAAGAAACGTCAAGTCTCTGCACGACTATTAAGGAGGCACTGCAACACTTTTCCAAGTAAGCATCGAATTATCTCGCTATCAAAGGTCTGCGCCACGCCCATCGATAGCCACATTTCCTTTTTCTCTTTATTTTAAGCCATCGTAATATGACTCGGTCTCGGGCTACACATGGAGGGGGGGGGGGTAATACAGTGACGAAAAGTCATGATTGGGCATGTCATGCGACGGTCATGCACTACGACGACACGATATGGCGTTGGTATCAGCAGAAGCGTCACGCAAAAAAAATTATTTAAAAAATGGAAGTGAAATAACTTATCAACATTTACTGACCCTCACACGAGCTCAGAACCGCCTCTGTGAACAGGGGAGCAAACTCGCCTTCGAAGATTGGCGCGAGTACCCCTTTAAAGGTCAGCGTTGCGAGTAGCAATAAATGGCGAGATATCATACATACGTTATAGTATCGATTGTGACTGTCCAGATCCAACCTCTGCGTGTGCAAGAGCAAGCCAACCGACTCACGCAAAGCAATCATAGCAGTGTAATTGGAAAACTACTTTATTCTTCAAGACAGAGTAGCATGGAAACGTGGTGTCTATGATACACAAGTCATTCTAGGTGTTTACTTTTAGTATTATCTCCCGCTTACAGAAATCGTCACATTTTTAATTATGCTAGTAGAGAAACATAATGAAATAAAACTGGTGTTTATTCCCGCCGAACAGTTTTTCGCAGCGACAGCCCAGATTTGTAGGTCATGGTGTAAAATGTTGCACAAGGGGGCGGGGACTGCTCTGCAGCCTTGTTTGAGAAACGGCTCGGAAAAACTTTGGCTGTCGCACGGCGATAAACACCGCGAGCGTGGTGAAGCATATAAAAGTCCCCCTCCCCGCAACCCCTTTCTTTCCTTGCCTTCCCCTATGCAGGCACAAGTACAGCTGATTACGCCCTTCAAGCTGACAGCGGCGTGCCGCCGGCAAGCCCGCCTGTTGGGACAATGCCTCGGCCGCCCTGGAAGGTTCCGCTTTCATTCCACACGACCCGCCAAAAGACGACGCGCGTGGGAATGCGTATAGTGCTTCATTACATTGCGCGACATCATTCACTCACTTTCCAGCAAATATGTACACTTCTACGTTGAATGTCCCTCACCGGGGAGAGAGAGAAAGAGAAAAGATAAACATCGTTATTTGAGAAGATAGCAGAGGCACCCTCAGTCCAAGATGTCCTGGTCGCGATGGCCTTGGCTGATCCTCAAGGTTGCGACAGAAAGGGAAAGCTCGTGTTCCTGAACATGAAAGCCCCAGACAAATAAAAAAACCGATAGGAGAGGAGGACGGATTCGTTTCTGCTGTGTGCACGCTAGCTTCACCGCCAAGTCGAAACACGTGCCGCTTCGTATAGTGGGTAATCATCTGAAGAAATATACTACAGCGAATCCCCAGCCACCATATAGAGTTCTCCGTACTGAAAGTGACAAAATCGAAATAAAAAAGGATGTAAGACAAGGAGACGCGATCTCTCCAATTCTAATCACCGCGTGTTTACAGGAGGTTTTCAGGGCCCTTGACTGGGAAGAGTTAAAAGGCTAAGAGTTAATGGAGAGTATCTCAGTAACCTGCGATACGCTTATGACCCTGATGGGGACGGATTACAGCTCATGATTACAAAACTGGACACGGAAAGCAGAATAGTAGGTCTGAAAATTAGCATGCATAAACACTAAAGTAATGTACAACAATCTCGGCAGAAAACACGGCTTTATTATAAGTGGAAATTTGCTGGAAGTTGAAAAAATATACGTCTGCTTAGGACAGGTAGTAACAGCGGAACCGAACCATGAGATTGAAATAACTAGAAGAACATGTGGGGTGGATCACATTCGGCTCGTATTCTCAAATCATGAATGGTAATCTCCCACTAACCTTAATAAGGAAGATATATAACAGCTGCATTTTGCCAGCTAGTACTTACCTACGGAACAGAAACCTGGAGGCTTTCAAAGTGGGTTCAGCCTAAACTGACGACGACGCAGCGAGCGATGGGAAGAAAAATTATAGGTGTAACCTTAAGAGACAATAAGAGGGCAGAGTCGCTTAGGGAACGAACCGGTGGTAAGGATATCATAGTTAAAATTAAGAAGAATAAACGAGCATGGGTCGGGCAGGAATATCTATAGCACGTATACGCAGGATAACCAGTGGTTATTAAAGTGACTGACTGGATTCCCAGAGAAAGCAAACGTACGAAGGGGAGACATAAAGTTAGGTGGGCCAATAAGACTAAAAAGTTCGGAGGTATAACGTGGCAACAGAAAGCACAAGACCGGGTCGATTGGCGGCGGATCATGGGAGCGGCATTCGCCCTGCAGTGAGCGCAGTTAGGCTGATGATGATACTGATGAACCATCTTCAACAGCCACACATTTTACCAGTGGTGGACTAGTGGAACTTGGAAGCCAAATTCCTTTCTTAAAACAAAACTCTGCGGCCGCTTAACACCATCCTCGGCAAATTTCATAATATTTAGTTGTGGGCAGTTATATCACAAATACTACGCCGGTTCTTTTAAGAGATCAATTATTTTCATTCGCGCAGAAAAACAGTGTGGCATCTGGTTTGCTCATGTCACTTCGCTGGTGCAATACTGAAGAGAGTATAGACTGGCCCGGTCGTATGTGTCTTCTCTCGTCTTCGTTTATTTATGCTGCACATACTCAGTATACGTATATCGAGCAACGTACCAACTACCCCACCGACGGATCTTTCTAGGTCAAAAGAGAGGGTTCGTATTCACGTAGCGTTATAACAATGCAGGGTTGCTCAAAAAAAAAAAAAAAGAATCTGCCAATCCTGCATGTGGTTAGACACGCATTAGCGAACGCAGCTGGCCAACTCGCAAATAATAATAATAATAATAATAATAATAATAATAATAATAATAATAATAATAATAATTGAGCATATAAAAAACCCCGAGTATATGGTAATGGCAAGAATCGCAGTCTTTTTTGGTTGTAGGCACACTCTCCCCTTGTTTGACACCGTGCTGCATGGCCACTGTGACTTCGAAGTGGTGCACGCGTGGTGAACAGATGTAAGACAGGTAAGTTCCCTAAGTAGTGATCGGGACCACCAACGCGTTCCGCCACTAGACCACCGTGGCGGGCCACGCGTTCGCACTTCGATGGAGCCGTAAGACTACAAGCTCGTGCCGTGCAATGTCAATGCACTTCAGGGAAGGTGGTCAAAATTATCCGGAGTCGTCCACAACTGATTCTCTCGTGTAGCTTGACTCGATTTGGAAAGTCTAAACACGATAAACCTAATTTACAAAGGGTTTTTTTGCCAATAACTATTCGCTTTCACTAAAGATATGTATATGAGTATTGGTTCCAAAATTGACACTTGCTAACAATTCAACAACCTACTTAAGAACATAAGGACTCGTATTTCGCATTGAAGCACCTCGCAATGACTTTCAAGCGTCCACGGCACTGAAACACCGACCGTTCCACGGGAACCGTATCGCGCGAAACCTGGCCGTACATAGAGCTTCGTTGAAGCGCTTAGAAACTAGCATCATAGAAAAGAACCGTACAATTAAAATGATGCACAAGCCGCCTGCGCGGCATTTTAGCGATATATGTCTAAAATGCAAGCTGTCCGACAAGGAGTCAACACTGCTTGAACATCAATAGCTTTTGCTCAGTACGTATAAATACACACACAAAAGAACTGCCGAGAACTTGCAAACAAATCCGATGTTTCATAGACGGCATTCCGGGTCACGTGATGCTCCCGGTGTTGCTATTGCATAAACGATACGTTGATAAAGAGAGGCCATTACCCTCGACCAAAGAAGCGCGGTCTACTCTCGAGATTTCCGCGGCTGCGCCGAAAAACTGCCCCGAAAAAGAAAGCGAAAAACGATCAGCCGATGTACCGCCTTATGACTGCTTTCGTTTCTTTCATACATACATGTTTTTTTTTTTCTTCTTCTTCTTCCACTACGCTCAGGCAGACAAAGCAAGAACCGCAAGGACATGAGCGCACGATGGCAGCACGCAGCGACGTCACGCTTCTGAACTGGAGGGACCATTTCCTGAAAAGGGAGGAACGACGCAAAAAGATGGGAAAAGTTCGTGCGGTACAATGCTTGCTTCACGACAAAAGACGACCCTCGCTGGCGCGGAGACACCTTCTAGGCACGCCTCTTTTCACTCCCTCGGTCACGTGACGTCTCTTTCTCTGTTTCCGGGGGTGACAGCGAAAGTAAAACATGTTGTTCATCGGTCCTGCAAACGCTGTAACACCAGCTTCAAAATAATACACGTATAGTCTACGGGTTGTCCCTCTTTGGATCCCCCCCCCCGTCTAATTCACGAAGAGAAGAGCCAATATAGGAAAGTACCTGATGTTTATTCGCTAACAAATAGGCCCTCATATATATACTAAAGCTATTCGTGGCAGCATATACAAGCCAATCGTTATTTTTGTCGCATTATTAGCGAGAACAGTTTCCAGCCAATCGCAAGTAGCGCTAACGATCAAACGAAACGCTTTGGTATTCGGACAGTGGGACTAGATTCATTGATGTTTGTAAATGCGAAGCATTTTCTTAGTGAACTTCGGCAACTTCGAGCGAATCTATCTACCAACGACTTCGTGCTTTCCAGACGACAACGTTAATAGGATTTATACCAAAATTGGCATCACATAACATTACTGTATGAAGAACGTGAATGATTGGTAATATCATGAAAATCATGGCTAACTATAGTCATGAACGGTATGCTTTACACGCCATGGCTATAGTTCTCCTACGGTTTTGCCTTATTTTAATATACCCAAAAATCGTTATGATGAGACAGTCCTGCATGACCAACATAAATGAAAAGCGGTAATATGAAAATCATGAGGACCATATCATGTACAACATGATTTACATGTAAAGATTATGATGCGCTGACGGCTGCTTCGATAGGTTGACGTACACCAAATTCGGTATTGCGTGACGTGACTGTATTAGGAACACAAGTGACAAGTGCACGGTGATATGGAAACGATGACATGCCATGTGTAACATGACTTGCATGCCACGCTCATAACCCGCTCGCGGCCATTTCGCATCAAAACTGGTAATGCGTGACGACCTGACTGCATCACTAACTTAAATCATAGATCTTAAAACTAAAATCTCAAAATCCGTGTCATTTAATAATAACGTCTGGTAGTGTTTAACGTCCCAAAACCACAATACGATCATGCGAGACGTAGAGAACTCCGGAAACTTCCGACGTGCAGCTGAATCGAAGTACACGGGCCTCAATCGTTTTGATTTTCATCGAAAATGCAACCGCCGCAGCCGGGATTCGATCCCGCGACCTTCGGGTTAGCAGCCGAGCGTCATAACCACCACGGTGGGGCAAATAGATGTCATGTGCAGCGCCATTTACATGGCACGCTCATGGTGCGCTTGCGTCCAGCAGTAGCTTTTTATAGAGCAACATAATTATAGTCCAACATGACTGTGACGAACACAAATGGCAGGTGGTATTATGAAAAATCATGACATTCATGTCATGTACAGCGTGACTTGCATGTTGTGTTCATGGTGCGCACGCGGCCTTTTTCGCATGTGCATAGCATGATTTGCTCCTTGCTGGATGCTTCGCATTGTACATCGATTCCTACAATGCGTGGGATTCATAGTTTTTGTTCGTACGCGTTAGCTCTTTACTTATTGGTGAGACGCTTTTCTCACGAAAACAAAAAAAGCGCAAGAGCTTTCCACAGCGTGCAAGAAGGCTAGTAAATCGTCGAGCAGGGGCGATAAGGTCGCCGTGAAAAAGCATGAAAGAGAGGGAAACGACTTCTTGCTTAATCGACCGAAGCACAGCAGTCATACATCTGGTTATGAGCAACAACGGTCTGCTATGTCACGACTGTGGATGAACCCGACGATTTATTTATTTATTTATTTATTTCATTACTGCTTTATTTTTTCACAATTATTTGTTCTAATAATCTAGAGAATCATTGTTGTTATACGTAGGCTAAACTTTTACAGTCTTGCCCTTACAGTCTTGGGTCAATAATCTCGTGTTCATTCAATGGTGGTAAAGGTGCGGAGAAAGGAGCCTGGGAGAGAGATAGAGACACAAAAGGGGCACCGCTTTTGAGGCCAAGGTACTCGGCTTCTGACCTGCAGGTCTCGGGATCAAATCCCGGCTGTGGCGCCTGCATTTCCGATGGAGGCGAAAATGCTGCACGGCCATGTGCTTAGATTTGTGTGCACGTTAAAGAACCCCAGGTGGTCGATATTCCCAGAGCCCTCCACTACGGCGTCTCTCATAATCATATGGAGGTTTTGAGACGTTAAACCCCACATATCAATCACCATCATCATCATCTCATTAAAATGCTAGCAGCATTTTGCTCTCATCGTTGTCAAACTGCATGCGCACTGTGAGAGGTTATTACAAGCATATACGCCTTGTTTCAGGACTTCTCCCCCCAAAATCGAATACGACGCAGTTCAAGCTGCGAAACTAACGAAAAAAAAAACTGATTTTCAAAGCTCACAGAAATCGTTCCAAGATTGGTGACAGCCTCCAACCATCATCACGACAGCCGTTGAGTGGGATAAAAAAGAAATACAAGCCCGAACGATCCGCGTTCGGCAGCGGGGTCCCACCACCGGTTGCGCTGATTGAAAGCCATATACTGGAAGTCGACGCGCGCGTTCTGCGAGCGATAGCACAATCGACCACGGTGTGCGTAGGATTAAGAGAAGGGGGGGGGGATCTCTCACGTAAAGCTTCTGTATGTACACCAAGAAAGCGCGCGAGCCACAGGGCTCCGCCACAGTTTCACGATTTCATTCAATGGCCCCTGCAGCATCAAGCTGCCCACGCGCCGTTCCAGGCTGGCAGAGGGAGGGACGCGAACGCGACAAAGAAGAGCGGGGTCCCGCTTCCACCCCTCACGAGGGTCGGTCGGTACAGTATGTACAGAGCGCCGAGAGGGGCAACGAGCCCCCTTTTGAGATGAGACAACGGTCTGCCGAGAAGGCACACACGTATTGAAGTCTGGCCGCGCGGGCGGCCCTTTCTCCATCCAGCTGAGCGCATAGCCGTATAGAGGCAACGCTTGCGGCAGCTGTGCCAGCTGGCTGCGACCCGGGTTGCAGCCGGCGGCGCGGGCTCCGAACCGTTGCCGGCGTCACAAATGCAGGCCCCTCGAATGACGGCCATAAAGCGGCGACATGCCCGCGCAGGCCGCCCGTCCGAGAACTGCGGTGAATGTTATAACCGTGAACAAGAGGGGAGTCGCTGTGTCGCCGATCATTGGATCTCCGATGTAAAGCACCGCGATGACAGGGCACTGCGCCTTGATCACTTAAGATTGTCCGGTAGTACGAGACTAAATAAACATTTACGAAGCTGCCAAACGAATGGAAATCGAATAGCAATAGAACAGACGACTCGCTTATACTGCAACAGCATCAAGCTCTCAGAGAGCTCACCGCGGGGTTTTGTACGACCGTTGTGCCCTCAACACATATATCCACGAAATGAAATTGACCGCATAGGAGAAAGTAGTCAGCAGAATTACTCGTTACTTGTCACTCTTCAAAACCTCAGCTAAACAAAGCGATCGTTCTCTAACGGAGGAAAAAAGAAAAGCTATGTCCCACCCAGTGAATTATGACGAGTGGGCGAAGCACTGCGGATCGTTCTTACCGTAAATCACCCATGACATTGCCCACGCGCGAATGTAAATGAGTGACAACGCGTGTGTACCGCATATATACAATGTGCTTTGCCGCTGAGCCACCGCTTCCCGCTCCCTCAGCTCCGGGGTTGTAGGAGCTTCTTGTCGCCGTTGCTGTTTTACCGCCGCTTCCCGCGCTCTCGCCTGCGGAGTAGTTAGTTCGTCGTCGGCGACACCGCTTTAACTTTCGCGGGTAAGAGCACATTCCCGTCCGTTGTCATCCACGGCAGAAAGATGATGATGATGATGATGCGCCTTTTGCTTTGCTGGCACTCGCCCACAAAGGAGGATCGGCCAAGAACCAGGCGGCAGGATCATCGAGTGAGTTAGTTATGCATATAAAATCATTAAATAAAATTTCAGTATAAAGCAAAAACAAATCGTAAAAAAAATGCATGAAAATGCTACACGAGCTAGCAGCCAGGCAATCAGGTAGTCTCGTAGCCCAAAATAATAATGGAAATGTGTGGTCTGGAACGCGCTCATTCTTCATCGTCATCAGCCCTTGCAGATGTGTAACGGGTATAGCTTGCTCATCAGCATAATGATGAATGGCACAGTGGGTGCTCCGCTACTTCACGAAAATTACGGTGGGAGCATAGCGGGTACCCTGCATGTGTTGTGCCGGACAATGCACAACGGACAAGCCTATAGACCCCATAAGACGCTTCGCCGCAAAACGAGGGCGGAGGATGGGATGGACGCCGTTGTGCAGCGCATGCCGGATGCATGAACGAACTCCTGGGGCGCAAAAGTAAAGGCCCCGTGGCCCAGTGGCGCGCGACTGAAAATGCACCCAACGACCAGATATTGGAAATCGGTAAATTGAAACCTATAGTACTTGCCTCGACGAAAATTCCGGATAACACTTTAGGGAAGGACAAGGCTCCGGGCTAATAGGAAAACGTGAACACGATCAATACTTCTCAAGAACAACCTCCTTGCAATGTGCGCAATGCTGTCTTCCTCCAGTGCAGTATACGTATACATGCATATATCGCCCTACAGGAGACGCAATATCCGGAAGCTGAGACACCACCGCTTCCAAACCCCCTCTGCGCGTGGTGCCCAAAGACAGCAGCGCACACAAGTTGCCAAACGCCAAAGATGCGCAGCAGTGGTCTGTGCATCCCGTTTCATAGAGCGCGGTGCTGTAGAGAAATACGAGCGTCATATCCAAGTCGGAGAGGCGGACTAGCATTTTTTTAGTTGTTCGCCAGATGGCGAACGCGAAACACACGAAGATGAAAGGAGAAAAAGAAACAAGAACTCTTTAAACGAACGACCTGCAGTGTTCAGATGCAATTGGTCGCACCGGCACCACGGCTACCGGGCGGCGCTGTACGACGTTGTTCCGTAAACTTCCGCCATGTAAATCAAAGCCGCAACGCCCCTCGCAGACCACGGAAGTTAAAGATAACATGTTATTACACGCCACTAAGTTTACGATCGGGAGCGTACGCGCGCCATGGTAGTTCTTTATGGCACTCGACTGCTAACCCGAAGGTCGCGGGATCGAATCCCGGCTGCGGGGGCTGCATTTTCGATAGAGGCGAAAATGTTTGAGGTCCGTGTACCTATAGAATTCGGTGCACCTTAAAGAACACCAGATAGTTAAAACTTCCGGTACCCTCCACTACGGCATCTTTCGTAATCACATCGTGGTTTTGGGGCATTAAGCCCCACATATTATTATTATTATTATTATTATTGTTGTTGTTGTTGTTGTTGTTGTTGTTGTTGTTGTTGTTGTTGAAGTTTAACACGCAAAAGTGCAGGTTCAATTCCCGGCCGCAGCTGCGCCACACTACAATGTGCGCGGAACGCAAAGAACATCACATAAAGGTGGGCGAGTTGATTTGGGTTCATAATGAAATGAAAAGGAGAGAGTACTGGAACGAATACGAAAGATGATATGACGACAGGACATTCGCTGCACTCACAACTGCTTTTTTATACTCAAAAACGTCTCTTAAATGCAGCCACCATCGACACAAAATATGTCACAGACGATGCAAAGCGAACACGATCAAGAACCAGAAAGTACGGACTCTAAGAAGGACACACAACAATAAAATCTACACGTGATGTGTCACTACGCCATAAACGTGTGGATGAGGTAGTCATATTCATTAGGTGAGAGGGTTACGGACGCCTGACGGATTTGTCTTTAATTCTGGTGGTTTTTCAAAATAGGCGCTTTTGAATAAAAAAAATCATTTGTGAATACAGCGCAAGTCCTGTCGTAACGCTTTTCAATAAAAAAGATTCAGGTGTGAGTACACCGCAAGTCGTGTCGTCATCTCGTTTTTTTTTTTTGTATTCGTCCCAGCGCTGCCCCTTTTAATTTCATTATGAACACAACGAACATCTGTGCACTTAGATTTAAGTGCACGTTAAAGGATCACAGACACTTTTTATTTTGCGCTAAATAAAAGGCCAAGTCCTCAATATTTTCGACTGTGCACCCTGGAATACTGCAACGCGTTTCTGAAACGTGTACCTTTTCCTTTTCTACCCTGCCATCGCGACACGCTGTGAACTTCCAATCAGGTGCTCGCGCAGAATATGGTGACGTTTTCTGCGGCCGTCATACACTCCGATAGGGACGCGCAAGCGACCAATTTGTATGTTTTGGCACTTGACGCCATCACAAAATAGCCACATTTCGTGCGCGAAGTCGCCAGAATCGATAGCGTAACGCGACGTCTCTATAGTGTCAATGACAGTAGGCAGGCCATGTGAAAATTTATTTAAATGTGAAAATAAGTTGTTTTATCAGCATTCGCTGAACTTCTCGCTTGTCCAGAGCTCTCTTGTATACATGTGCGATTTGTATGGCGAAGTTAACGGCTCCGGAAATTGGTGTCGGTACCCTTTAAAAAAATTCAGACGGTCGAAATTCAGGTGCTTCCTTTTCGCTTATCTTCCAGTCACATTATATACAATTCTTCATACGGACGCAGTATACCCACCCCCTCACTTGCCCACTCATCCCCCCTTCATATACCCCCCCCCACACACACACAATAAAAGGCCGGAGAAAGGGTGATCGACGTTCAAATAACGTACTAAGAAACGCTAGCTAAACACTATACAAGTTAACATTGCTTGTAGTGCTAACTACGAACAAAGTAAATTAGCTGAAAGTAAGTATACAAACAAACACTATTCGGGGCAAGCGCTCTGACTTGTCTCGTCTACTTTTTTTCTTCCTTCGTCTATTTGTTCTGTACCAGTATGATCAATCCATCATAAACCAAGCCGCCAGCAAACGTTTATCCGAAGTTTACACCGTATACACGAGCCCAGCCCGCGTATTCAGCCAATATACAATAGCCGATCGTGTCCCGCAAAAACTAAAAGACCCACAAATATAGCAAATCGTGCTAAACACAGTACGTTAAATGAACAATAAAAGAAAAAAAGAAAGGATATGCCACTGCTGGCAAGAGCCGTACAATGGGGCGCAGCTGGACGACGCCGCGGTGGCACCTGATGCGCGCGGCGGCAAATGGCCACGAAGCGGACAGCGAGCGGGTCATACGCATGGCGCACGCGCGATCACGAAGCCACAGGACGGCGATCAACGCGCATGCCCTGGGGCGTGAATCAGATCCATCAGTGGCAGCACAGCAGCAGCAGTTAGCTGAAGGGGGCGGCACGAAGGTCCTGCAATACACGAAGCGACGCCGCCAGGCGCTGTCGATGGCCGGATTCACGCCCCTGCAGGCGATCGGGAACGATCCCAGCCTCCTCCTCTCTCGGCCGACGAGTGTCGTGCTCGCTGACGGCGGTCCACATTGTTCGTGCAATCGCGCACGTGGGTCCTCCTTTTGTGCGACGCACCCCGAAGCGATGAAGACCGCTGGCTACTAAGCCGGGAAAAAAAAAATACTGTTTTGTTAATTCGTACAGTTGTGAAAGGCCGAGAGCTCCTTCTTTGTTCGATATGAAAGCGAAACGGCCGCGTGATCAGCTTTGGTGATTAAACGCCGGCCAGTCGAGCTGACCGGATCAATCTTGTTCACCAGTGCCGGCCAGACGACTTCTTCCCTCGCCATCTTCGGGCCCCTAAACAAGCTCTGAAAGTGCGAGGAACGAGCGCGTTATTCTCTCCCGGAGTTTTCTGTCTTTGCCGCACAATTCATGACGCCGGCAGGTCGGTCAACTGACGCCAGGATAAAATAGGCTCTCGATTGGTCGATATAGATATACCCGCCACGGTGGTCTTATAGTGACTAACCCCCGTAATCACAAACGCTCCTCCACTCGACTTCCACCCTTCACTTGACAGAGTTGAGCACTGCGCCACCACTCGGCTGAATATGACGCTGCGCTACTCAAGAATCTCAGCAGATTATTGCTGATATGCAGTGACTCTCCGTGCCTAGAGACGGCGCTCCCATCGGCTTTCTCAAGTGAAGGTGAAGCGTTGAGTGAAGAGACGTTCTAGAATACGGGGGCACTCGGCTACTGACCTGCGGGATTGAATGCGAAGCATTTTCGATGGAGGCGACAATGCTTGAGGCCCGTGTGCTTATAGCTTGGGCGCACTTTGAAGAACCACAAGTGGTCTAAATTTCCGGAGACTTCCACTATACGGCGTGTCTCATAATGGTTGTTTTGGGACGTTAAAGTCAAACAATTATTGTTATACGAGAGACACCTGTTTTATTGTCGCCTACCCCGTTTCGCCGTCGCATGCCCGTTCTATACCTTGTCTAGCGTGACTATTTCGCTTCCGTGTTTTGTATTCACGACTGCGCAAGTGGAAGTGGCAACGTGTAGTCGAAGAGCGTAAAATGCTCGCTGGTTCAACACTTGACATGCCTCGTGTTTTCTGAAGAAATAAGCAGCGAAAAGGTGATTGCGCTAGTAGGAAAGACGAGAAAGAAACTGTACTGCCTGGCCTTTCGTGTAGTTCAGGAGCCCTTTGAGAGCACTTTCATAAAAAACAACATTCCTTAGTTACAGAGGCTTGTTTGACAGTCGACACAAAATAACGTTTCATTGCCTTGTCACCTACTTTCGTTACATGTTCACGTTGCACGACGGCTAAGACGTCTCAAACAGGGCAGAAAAACTACACCATAGCTCGAAAAATGGCTGTTTTCAAATATATACGGTAATCTGGAACGAAACTGTACGAATATTTCACTTTTAAACAAAGTGAAAAGAGAACGCACAGAAGTAGCGTGAAATACGTTTAGCAAAACGAAGAAGCTTGATATCGTGCCAATGCTGCTATTCGTAACCATAAATCGCCAAGGTGATTATCTTGCAACTGGGCATCGTCTACATAGTCTCACGCACACGACAAAAAGTTATGAAACTAATGAACTGTATATGTTCACGCCGGTAGTCTCTTCATTTATTCAAACAAGTGATACTACGGCATCGCACATCAATTGCTTCGATTGCATCGCGAGTAAACTTAAAATGAGTTGACACAGGACAAGTAAATATTGATTTACATAAACTGAGATAAGTTTACATAAGTAGGTTGTTTGGAAGCGAGAATTTTTTGACAAATACAAACACTGCGCAGTAGTGTGTTCCCTGAATACGTTGGGGCAAAAAGAGAAAAAAAAGACAGAAAAAAATGGGGCCCCGCCCCGGCGGTCTGTAGTTGTTATGGCACTCGACTGGTAACACGAAAATCGCGGGACCGAATTCTTGCTGCGGCGGCTGTACATCGATTGAGGCGAAAATGCTTGTGTACTTAGATTTAGGTTCACGTTAAAGAACCCCAGGTGGTCCACATTTCCGGAGCCTTCCACTATACGGCGTCTTTTATAATCATATGATGGTTTTAAGACGATACACTCCAGATATTATTATTATTATTATATTACTATTAGAAAAGCTAATGCTTATACGCAAACACCGCACCACTCTCCCACGCTGCATCTATCCCTTACATTCGAACAGAAAATAGTACGCGACAATTTTGAATAGCGAATTCCCGAAATCAAACGACGCGCTCGAAACCTTTCTAATGTTAGAGCACTCCTGACGGGGTGAGTAAAAACAGTGAAAAAAAAGAAAGAAGAAGAAAGGCGACAGAAACGACACTTGCACATTTAAACAGACAGAGACGCAAATGCGCTTCGCCAGATCAGTACATGAACAACGGCAAGTACCACCGCACAAGCGCAGGTATAAAAGTTTCCCAGCACTTTTCGGTCGGCTAATAATCCGCAAGATTTCGACCCCCGAAAGGGCACAGGCCAACCAACACCAGCCAAGCCACGGTTAATGTGCTATAGAACTCTCGCACGACGCGAAGCGTCTGCCACTCAGAGCGTTTTGCGCGTGCTATAAGGGACCGGAAAAACGACGACCACCACTCAGCGCATCCCCTGGCACGCACTGACGCCGTCGTCGGTTAGCGCATAGGCCGACGAACCTGCGGGGGCGTGCGCCGTTCAACCTGCGCAACCACTTCACGCCAGACACCCGGAAAACGGCCGGCTCACGCAGAAACGCCCAAACAACGGGGGCACAAGGGGAGACGAGCGGGAGGAAAAACAAAAGCGACAAAACGAGGGCGAAGCCGCAGGTGCGGGAGAGCCCCAGCTGCTCATCCGCCAGAAAACAATGGCGGCGCGCAGACCGGAGCGGGGATTAATATATGCGAGGAGGATCTGCGGCAACGATTCGCAGCTATATGCACGAGGGCCGGCGCGCATTGTACGCGGACGACAACGGCCGGTTCATTTCTACCGATGCAGCGATTACTTAACGCGTGCGGAGTTTTTCCCCAGCACAATAGCTCCCTCGAAAAAATTGTGGTCGAAACTTTTTAGAGCAGCTAATAAAAAGGCGAACGAATCGCCCCCGAACGGCCAGCATATGGAGCAGCTCGGGAACGACGCTAAATCAGCTTAGGCTGGCACACTTTCTAAACTCTGCTATCCTTTAAAAGATGAGGCAAGGAGGTTAGTTATTGGAGATAAAATGGGGGTTGAATCAGACCAATCCTTCACTTTTTTTAGTTCTTGTTCGCCAGCACTGGTATAGTCCACGAGTAACATCTTGAATATATCCTCGCATTAGGGCCCAGTTAGCCGCCGGAGAGTTCCGCGTAACACGGTTATCCCAACCTTGCCTTCTTTTAGACCAGCAACGTCTCCCTAGTGTAGCGACGAAGAACTAAATACAGACTCGAGCAGAGAAGGATCGTATGCGCGATGTCAAGACGAGCTCATGGGCGAACTTAGCGGGGCGAGCCTCATTTCGTCGTCGCGGTTTACGAGTGCAGGTTTAGCTCTAGCGATTACACGTACACACTTCTAATACATCGTTATCTACTACCGCTTTCATATTTATGCAAAAATGCTTACTACAGGTATACTTCCATCACTGAATTGCGGCGAACTAACGAAAATGGAATTGCCCACTTCGTTTACTCAACGTTCGCTAACTCATCAAGCAACAGTAAACGCCCTCAAGTGTTCATGCTCCCGAAAAACGATTGTGCGAGTCGGAAAGTATACGTACATGCGTTTTGATAAGAGCGCGGGATGATGATTACAAAACAAGACAGCGCGAGACAGGCGCCGTCTCGTGTTTTCATGACATTGTAGATTGTTTATCATTTGCACTTATAAATGATCAATTCGTCATAAACGTCCTTGACAGCTTTACACGAACGGCGTATACCTGTAAGGACACAGTGCGACAAGTTTATTAAAAATACGCGACGAAAAGGAGAAAATCGGCGCAAAGCTTACGAAACGGCCGGCTTGAATGATTCAAGGGCGTAAAAATAAAAGGCGCACCTATGTGTCGCTGTCATGGTGACATAACGAACTCTGCCAGAGACGACAGCACCTGCGAGGTACTCGCACAAAATGTCTCGTGCTGTATACGGAGAAGTAAAAGGCATGCAACTACGGCTTATAATATATAAAAATGAAATGTTGAAAACTCGGACGCGAACACGTGCACACGCCAGACGCTAATCGATCTCAAACTGCGTTCCAGTGACGTCACGATCCTATACAGACGCCGTTTTTGTGCTGTATCAAGTGGGCATCTTAAGGTCTAACCACGATCAGTGAACCAGCGTCTGACGGAAGTTAACCCACTAAGCGACTTCGATAGCTCATGCAAATGTAATCGAAATAATTAGCGAGTCCATCGGCAGATACAGAAAGCTGCAGCCACGAACCAGAGCTGCAAATTGGGTAAGTCGGTGTGCGTGTTCCTGACAAACGGAGCGAAGGACTCAGCCGCTAAGAAACAAGCGTCAACGCACAGTGCTATGTATAAGCAAGCGCGTAAGGCCGTGCTCCGTAAAGTTCCATCCGCGATTGGTAATTATAGGTGCAATGACGTCATCGACTTCATGCTCCAACCCGCCTCCGTGGTCTAGTGGCTAAGGTACTCGCCTGCTGACCCACAGGTCGCGGGATGGAATCCCGGCTGCGGCGGCTGCATTCCCGATGGAGGCGGAAATGTTGTAGGCCCGTGTGCTCAGATTTGGGTGCACGTTAAAGAACCCCAGGTGGTCGAAATTTCCGGAGCCCTCCACTACGGCATTTCTCGTAGTCATATGGTGGTTTTGGGACGTTAAACCCCACATATCAATCATCAATCAACATGCTCCGGATAAACACGACTTTTTCATCTATTTTCAGAACAGCCCCATGCACGACGTCAAGATCTTTATCAAGTTGGCCCCTAGTCGGCATAATTATAGAAACGAGCTCCTATAACGTTCACGAGAGGGCGGCGAGCCAATATTTCACGCCGATTCGATATCAAGAGGTGGGTGGGTTCACAAAGTATATGACACCTGGGAGCAGGACTGAAAAAAAACTGGTATACATATGAACACCTCCTACACTCTCCGTCTTTCGTATTATCTCGAATATAACTAACGGTGGCTTCCACTGTTTGTTTCTTTCTATTTAGGTTAGTGGTTAGGTCAGGTCAACAGCAGCTGTGTTGGCGCGTTAATCAGAGAACGACTCGTAAGGAAAAAAAAATGCAGGTTCACCTGAAGAGCTTTTAAAAAGAATAGCAACGTATAAAATATTCATTAATTTTCCCGGGCTTTAAGTGTTCAAAGCACGAAGTGAGTGTAGAAACGTATACGTCAGGGTATGTGGGTGTACTTGTATGTGGGACTGCTGACTTATTTCGGTCATTTGGGGAGGGCACCTAAATTCGAGTATGCGAGCTTTTTATTAGACTTGGCCCCCACAGAAACACGGCCGCCGTGGGCAATGCACAAGGCCACTCCGCGAAATAAGGAAATCAGTCTTATCGGCTACAAATGTTGCAATAGACATTCTTTTAATATTCGAATTAGCAAACAAAATATCGGGGGGGGGGGGTGCAAACGCTAAAAGACCTCACTCGATGACGGCGAACATTCACTCACTCTCACAGAAGTGGAGTGATACTGCTGTTTGCAGGTATTTGTCAGTCAAGAACTTTTTTAATGGTCCTGAGTAGTTTAAGAGAGACATTCACTGTTTTTTTTTTTAACTTTGGAAGGTCGCAAAAGGAATTGGATCGAAAAGCAAGCGGCACTGACGACACTTTTTTTCTTTTACTAGGCCTGCCGCGTTGGGGCCATCATTATATGAGTAGTATACCAGATACGAAGCCAGTTGCTGGACCATCGGGGTCACTGCAATGCTCGAGTAGCGACCGCCATAGCTAGTTGGCCGCAGCGGCAGTGCAGGCATGTCTGCAGGGTACAAACTCGGCCACCAGTTCGGTGCGAACGAACAAATGATGCGTTGTCGGAAGCGGGCAGTCCCATATGTGATGAAGAACGCATGATGGTTACGCGTCGCGCATCATCTCACTTCAATTTTAGGCATCTCCCTATATGATCATAGGCAGCGAAACGCCACTGTGGCTAACTTTCGTAGACGCTATATAAGTTGGAAATCAAAATATCTCGTATTACAGTGCTGTTCTTGAAAGCAGTGTAATACGACTCACTGCCGACCGCGATAAAACCACGTCGGGACTGGATCTGTGAACAATGATTAGCTCCTATCCGCGTCTTGCGTAACGGAGCCAGTCACGATCAAACAAATTCGTCTACCCGAATCCGGCCATATCGCCGTCAAAGGTGACATGGGCTCGACAACGGTATTGCGCAGCGCAGAATAACGCTATATACCTACGTGCGTGTCGCCATCTAATGCCGTCTAATACTCCCAGCCTCCCGTGCGGAAGTATGCTCGGAGTCAAAATATTTCCAGCATAAAACGTTAGCCGAGAAGAAGGTCGACAGAGAGTGAAGTGTTCGGCTTAATCAGACGGCTTTTCATCATGCATTGCCGGCAGCCGTGTCTAGGCGACATCTAATTTGGTCCAAGTACCGTGGCCCTGCAGCCAACGTTGTCGAGAAAAAAGTTCGTGCTTACTATAGTGCGCTCGTGCATGCGATCTCACGTTCGGTTTTCAGATAAACGAAACGGGCGTCATGCTCCGCGAACACGTGGGCGGAATTGCGTGCGTATTCGTATATACTATATAAGTATATGTATACAAAAGTGATTCTGTTGAGAGTTTTCAGAGGGACGCGACGAATGACAGCTGCTCGAAATCGGTGGTGTTCTGTACCATCGCACAACTTTTAAAGGTTCGTCATCCATCTTTTTTGCCCGATAGGCTTAGCAGAGTACATTTCAGCAGGGGGGGGGGGGGGGAGAATCTGGGGAAAGCTTAATTTCCGCAGTGCCTCTGTAAACGACGAAATAAAGTATCTACGGGAAGCTACTGTAAAAAGGGACGCGCGGCTTTCTGCGCATCTCCGAGCGCGTCCATCACGTGACCTCGTTCACGGACGCCGCCGATCGGGTTTCACACACGAGCGCGCAGAGAACAAATGACGAGATAGAGAGAGTCGCGAGCGGCTAAGAAACGAACTGACAAAGAGGACGAAGCGCGCCAAGTTTCGGTCCAAATCATCGGCTTCATCTTAATGAACATCAGAAAGATGCGGACGGCGAGGTGAAACGGCCCGGATAAGATTTATGCTCTCTCGCGCGGGACCGAAACAAGTAGGCCGTTCAATTTCTCCATCGTGAGCCTTTCTCAGAAAGTGAAGGGGAGAAAAAAAAAACCTCTCGGAAGTGAAGCGACCAGCCAAAAAAAGAACGAGCGAGAAGACGTACTACAGACTACGGCACGCCCGCAAGAAACACACCAACGCTTAAAAAAAAAACAAAGAAAAGAAGAGATAGATAAAAAGACGCCGGGAACAGAAGCTGCGCGCGCGACTGGAGCGCGCACGCACACACGCAATTGGCTGAGCATCGCTTCTCGCTTGCGAGGAGAGGCTCCCGCGAATAAAGATCAGAACAAGTGAGAGAGAGAGAAAAAATCAGCGACCACGGCATAGCGGGGCGCGGGAAATGATGACGACGCTCCATAAGCGGAGCATATACGAGCGGCCACGAGGCGGACGACGCGACTCGCCGTCGCCGCCAACGACCGACCGACTGCGGGCGCGTGTCGCCGCTGATCGGACGTGGCGGCGCACGGAAGTCCGCCCGCTCGGTGTGGACGTTCCCCCCCCGCCCCACCTTTCTTCATTTGTTTCCCGAACCTGCAGCTCGCCTGCGTGGATCCTTTCTATAGGCACGCTCGCGGAATTCGGCGCGAAAGAGCGACGCAGTCGTTTGCCGAGGCGTTTGGCGAGCAGTAAGCCTATAGCAACAGTCAATGTACACGGATGCGCTAAATGTGCTCGACCAAAAGCCGTCGAGCGACTACCCCCCCTTAAGAACGTAAACTGTTTGAGAACGATGTGGTATAGTTATATGCAACTGTTCAGCCTGCGGCCGAAACCTGAACGTACGTACGTATACATCGCAGTGCATAGGCGGAGGCCGTGCTATATACGTAAGATCTGTTTTTTTTTTTTTTGATGTTTGAAACCTTGACACTTGAGAAGCTTGTACAAAGACGCGGCCACGGCATCATGTTACGACGTTTAGTTCTGACGGTGTGGCAATCGTCATTATCAGGTCAGAGCACACTTAGTTGCCCTTTCCTTTTTTTTTTTTCGTTTCCTCTCCAAGCACTCTCAATTTCACAAACATGCATGCCACTGCACAATTTAGGGCCGAGTCATCCCGTACAATTCCGGGAAAGAGCATCGATGCGTCATGTTGATAACGACGCCCCACCGCTTGACTGGAGCACCACGTGTGTGAATGAAGGCGAAATTTCTCAGGGCCAGTAAAACGAAGAAACAAGAAGGTAACGAGGGGAGACGATTTGTTTTTCTTGCTTCCTCTGCTTCCTGTGGCACGTGCATCGAAATCATTCACGGTGCTGTTGCTCGGTTGGAGCGGGCCGGGAAATACGGTACAGGGAATAGCGAAGGCTAAACTAAAAAAAAGGTAAAACACGGTGGAAGAAGGGATACGTAACACAAGCTCTGCGCAGGGAACAGGCGCGGGAGACGCGTATTACTTCCATGGTCTGGCTACCTTCTGATGTAACGCGTGCACCGACGCTGAGGACTCTGCGTCGGCTACAGGGTATACGTTCAGTAGGGACTGCCGCGCACCGAGCAGAGGGAAAAAAAAAAATAAAAGTTCCGGATAACAACGGCCCTACAGTCACCGGTAGCACCCACGATGGAACAGGGCAATACAAATGGACGAACAAAGAAGGGGGGGACACGGATGAAAATAAGTACAGGGGTGTGTGCACAGCCCCGGAGATGGGCTCAGCCTGGGGAAATAAACGAGCTGGGGAGCGCGCAAATCGGCCAATCAAAACGTAGCAACGTCGTCGACGTCGCGAGAGCGACGCATCCAAACCACCACTTTTCTCCGCTAGGGAGCCCACCCGCAGCCTCTTCAGCGCGCTCGCTTCCCCAACGGCCGCCCGGGAGGCTGGCAGTGACTTACTTGGTGCAAGCTCCGAGAGAACCTGCCCGTATGACAAAGAGGAAAAATGCGACGGCAGTCGTCACGATCGTTTCTTGGTGCTCGTTGACGTCGGTGCCGGGATGGCGAAGCTACGCTCTTGAGCGTCCCAAGCCACCCTCGCCTCCCTGAAGTCCTCTCAAAGTCGCGGCAACTACAGTGTCGCGACGGAAAAGAAGGAAAGCAAAATGGGCAGCCTGATGCAACGACTGTAATTTTTGTTCATCGGAAGCACGCCGCCGGCGATCTACGGCGGCCACAATTCGAGAGGGATTGCGATTTCCATTTGCCGTGCCCGTTGAGCAAGCTTTAGCCGCAATCGTCCCCGCTGGAATCCCCTCTACTTTTATTTCTTTCTGTCGCCACAATTCAAAGTGGCAGAAGTCATGATCCGAGAAAGGTTGACGACGCTTTATGTAATCCCTTGTTTGACAGCGGCCCGAGGCTAAAGTGGCGGATGCGTTCCGCCGACAAAACGCCCCCGCACAGGAAGAAGAGCTCGGGGGTGCGCATTTCAAGTGCGTGATAGCCGGAGCTTCAGAACAGAGTTACACGATACTTTTTTTTTTTTGCTGTGTAGTCAAGCTGGACCGAGGGCATAAAAGGCTGCACACCAGCAAAATAATAACAATGCTTCGTATGCTTTATATTCGGTGTTCTCAATATCGAAGCATCCGCCGGACGATCGTAGTGAAGCCATACTCAGGCACCCCGTCCCGAAAGACAAGTACAGTTATGGCACCACATACGAACGGCGTCACACGCAAAGTACGCGCTATACAACAAACCGGCATACAACAAACCGAACAACAAACCGAACAACAAACCGAACAACAAACCGAACAACAAACCAAATAGACGAACCGAATAGACGAACCGAATAGACGAACCGAATACAACAAACCGAATAGACGACCCTCAAAGAGGGTCGTCTATTCTGCCGTATCAGAAGAAACACTGAAGGCCGCGTGTCCGAAAGTTGATTGATATGTGGGGTTTAACGTCCCAAAACCACCAAATGATTATGAGAGACGCCGTAGTGGAGGGCTCCGAAAATTTAGACCACCTGGCGTTCTTTAACGTGCACCCGAATCCGAGCACACGGGCCTACATTTCCACCTACATCGGAAATGGAGCCGCCACAGCCGGCATTCGATCCCGCGACCTGCGGGTCAGCAGCCGAGTACCTTAATTAGCCACTAGACCACCGCGGCTGGACGCGTGTCCGAAAGTTTACAGCGCCCATAAAGCGAGGCGACACGGGATGCGTCCGCTATAGGCCACGTAATGCATGGGCCACACGTCGATCGAAGATCGGCGATCTGCGAATCCCTGTGATCAGATTGAAGCGAAACTTAATTACGTCCCTCGCGCCACGTCCACGGTTCCTCCATTCTGAGGCTCGTCCACGCAGGACGCACTCAGGAATTAGATACAGAAAGCACCACGCACACGCGGTTCAACGATACCATGCGCTGGTTGAACTCACGTTTTCGCTTTACTTTGAATCCAAGGGGACGAAATCGAATCACGTCCCGTAACGACGATGTCCATGAGGGAGCGAGGAACTATCGCTTAAACAGACGCGCGTGCCAGGTAAATGTGATAAGCGACCCAAGCCGAATGTGTGACCGATTTCTACTGAAAAAAAGCAACGCCGCTCTGCGGTGGTGGTGGTTGTGATTAGAGGAAAGAAAAGACGCCTAATTTCTGCAGCCCGTTAGGGAGCACGGCACAGCGTCAAGGAGCGCCGTATACGCGCATTTTCCCTCCCTCCTCAATCACGTGCACGCACACGTTGCTCACACCGAAAGCTTACGCATATAGTGGACGACTGCACGGTATGTGCATTCTCACGCACAGTGGGACGTCATATGGTTTCCCATTTACATGCAAACAGCAACGTATGCGCAGCAGGGCACTGGATAATGAAACGGCGGCACGAAAAAGTATACACGGAGCGCCGCTCTGCGCGACTGTACAGATATATATATATATATATATATATATATATATATATATATATATATATATATATATATATATGTGTGTGTGTGTGTGTGTGTGTGTGTGTGTGTGTGTGTGTGTGTGTGTGTGTGTGTGTGTGTGTGTGTCGTTCAGCTTATATTGAGGACGATGCAGCGAGCGATGGAAAGGAGAATGCTAGGTCTGACCTTAAGAGACAAGAAGAGAGAGCAGAGTGGGTCAGGGAATAAACCGGGGTAAAGGATAGTTGAAATGAAGACGAAGAAATAGACATGGGCCGGGCACGTCGGCAGGATAACTGCTAGTGCTTCAAGGTAACTGAATGGATTCCTAGAAAAGGCAAACGCACGAAGGGGAGACAGAAAGTTAGCTGGGCCGACGAGATTAAAAAGTTCGCAGGGATAAAGTGGCAACGAAATGCACAAGACCGGGTTGATTGAAGGATTATGGGAGAGGCCTTTGCCCTGCAGTGGGCGTAAACAGGCTGATGATGATGATGAAGATGATTCTACGTCTAATGCTCTGCCGCTATCGCCTAATATTTCTCAATATCAGATATCTTTTAAATATATCCCATGATTTGCCAGCAAAAGACGGCGCTCATTTTTGAAAGCATAACACCATTTACTGCTGTTGTGGTCTGGGTCCTGTGGGTCTCGTCGTTGGTAGCTGGCTCCCATCGGACTCGTCCCTTATAGCGAGAAGCAATGCTTATATGGGAAAACAGAGAACAGACGTTTATTTACATTAGAGAGAGGTCAATAAGAAAGTTTAGATATATAGTGGCGTTCTTCGTACATGGCGAGCTCTCCACTCGAAAAAGCACCGAATGAGCCGTGGGGGCTCATTATAAAGGGTCTGTCCTCCCCAGATCCCTAGATCGGGGACCGCGTACAGATGGCACCGTCCAATCACGGACCACACATTACCCGCGAGGGTGACGAGCACGCACGGTCCACGCGAACGTTCAAAACTGAAGCGTGGTCACCGCACGGCCATGTGGCACGAACGCGGCTCCCCCCCCGTCAAGGTGTGTCGCTGGGCGAGGGGTCTGGAGTTGATGACTGCATCCATCGAAAGGGCCGCCGTAAACAAGCTTCAAAGGGTGCCGAACAACTCGTTCAATTAGCGGGACGATTCCCGGCCGCCGCCGCCGCCGTCATCTTCCAAAGAAGAAGCTGCACCGGTGGTCTCCCGAACTGCTCACGGCGCCGCGGCGGCAGGACGCCGCACCCTCCGGCCAGGTGGGAACAATACATGGCGGACACCGGCCGCCCACCCGTTTGGCGACTCAAAAGGAACATCAAAAGGAACGCCGATCCATTGTCAGACCTGGCGCCGGTCCTAACAGCCTCTCCGCCGGGGAAAGAAGATCCCGAGGTGCAGTGGCCAGCAGGTACTGTGCAGCGGGATCTGTATTGCAGCTTGTCGGCTCTTCCTCTATTATTTTGTCCCGAACACTGGATCCGATGATCATTGACCAAGAGGGCGTTGCTCGCAGGGATGAGGTGACCCCTCTCCACCATATTTTCCGCCCACCACCAATGAGGAACTGCGGAAACTGCGCCGAAAGCACACCCACACACGAGCAAGCACACGGCAATTCCCTACTCAGAATCACCAGACTTAGATTCACCTGTGGAAGTCATTTCCTTCTACCTCAACTTTATTCCTGTGGCCCCCGCCGAGTCGCAACACCACATCAGCCACTTTTGAAGACATTAAACAAAACACTTGACACATGTTTGGATAAATACAGAAAACTAGTGGGCCTCAAATCGAGGATAGAAAGCAGAAAATCGTTTTGAAGCCCTCGGGGTACTAGGGACAACGACTCAGACCATCTGCGTTGCTGTTGAGTTTACCCTTCTTGTAATGGATATCAAAGGTGTATTGTTGAAGAGCTAAGCTCCAGCGCAAAAGACGGCCGTTTTTCGATGACATGGACTGTAGCCATGTGAGGGGACAGTGGTCAGTCTCTATTGTGAACCCAGAACCGGCGATGTAGCAAGCTAGCTTCTGCACAGCCCAAACAACGCAGGCACATTCCTTTTCTGAGGCACTGTATGCTTCCTCACGAACAGAAAGCTTTCTACTGGCATACAGTACAGGGTGTTCCTGGTCGTTCTCTCCC
>WOVY01005155.1:0-142840 GCA_013436015.1 Rhipicephalus annulatus | reverse complement strand
CACCTTCAATCCTCCTCCTCCTTACGAAGAAGAACTGCGAAGAAGAAAATCGCACAGCACCAGGGAAGCAGTGCCTTCTGGGGATTCCACAGGAAGCACTGCCGTTTCAGCGTCCTACGCCTAGTTGATAATTTACGCATGAGCACTTATAGACCATACGCATCTCCATTCGAATGTACACGTCATTTGTAATAATAAATGCGCACCATTTTCTAGCGAAATTTGGCTACTTTGAGTGCATCTATCTATCTATCTATCTATCTATCTATCTATCTATCTATCTATCTATCTATCTATCTATCTATCTATCTATTTAGACGCTCGCGACTTTCTGCTCTCTTGGCCGTTTCAATAATGGTATCAATACCAAACTTGGTATGGCATAACGTGACGATATGACGAGTATACTTGACTAGTCATAACATGAAAGCCATGACATGTATTTCATATATGTCATAATTTGCATTTCATGGTGTGGCTGCTCCTGTGGTGGTTTCGATCAGATCAGAAACTGGTATGGTACATGACTGCTTGGCGAACGCAAGTGACAGCCCCTTACATGGAAATCGTTACATGCATGTCATGTAACAAACTGACTACATGCAACACTCATGATGCCCTCGTGGCCCTTTCACTAGCTTCAAACACACCAATTTGGTATTACGTAACGCGAACGGACGACGAAGGTAAATGAACGTCAAAACATGATAATTATGACACGCTTGTCATGTGAAACATCACTACATGCTACACTCATAGGGCGATCACGTTTGTTTCGCTATCTTCAAATATTCTAAAGTTGGTGTTACGTGACGTCAATGGATGACAAAGGTGTGTGATTGGTGCAAACATAGTAATCATGACATGCTTGTCATGTAAGAAAATGATAGCATACCTTGCTCGTGATCCACTCGCGGTCGCTTCGCTAGCTTCACACATTCTAAATTCGGTATTACGTGACGTGCATTTACGATGAAGGTAAAGGACACGTCCAAACATGATAATGATGGCATGCGTGGTTGTTTAAAACATGACTACATGCTACGCTCATAGCGCGCTGGCGGCCGTTTTGCTAGCTCAACATATACCAAATTTGGTATCACGTGACATGAATTGAACTACAAATTTAAATGACACGTCCAAACATGATAATCATGATATGTGTGTCACGCAAAAACATCGCTACGAGCTACGCTCCTAGTGTGCGCACATTTATTTCGCTAGCACCACTTATAAACAAATCTTTATTAGGTAACGAGAATGGATAACGAAAGTAAATGACACGTCCAATCACGATAATCATTACGTGCGTGTCATAAATTATGACTACATTGTTGTTTCGCTAGCTCCACAAATACCGAATTTGTTATCCACGCGACGTGAATAGACATCGAAGGTAAATAACAAGTCCGAACATAGCATAATGACATGGACGTCATGTACGGCAAAAATTTAGGTCCGTCTTGTAACGTCATACTGATAATAAAGTGACATCTCGACCTTCTTCAGTCGTACTTCAGATATCCGTGATTCTCACTGTACGTGGAATCTGCCAATATTTTTGTCGCCTGAACAAGTTCGAGTTCTTGATAAAGTATTTCCCGGAAAGCACCACGATACTTCAAGTGAAATGCAGCGAAATTTAGTAACGCCACACCTGTAATTATCTCTATTGGCATGACAACGTCAAGTAAACTTCACATAAAAAAGATACTGGTGCGAACACTTTGAGAAGCTTTGATTTGGTTGAATGTCTGATTCTCCTGTCATTGTATAGTGCTAATAAACACCTCAGCACTTTCCCGTTAGTTAGAAGTGTCTGTATCAGTGCGCACAGTAGGCGCAGACGTTAGAATGAAGCGGGAATAATGACAGATTGGCGTGTATGGACTTTCGTATGTAACAATAAATATTTCTGGAAAAGAGAAGGTATCGCAACATCCATCCACATAAAAAGGAGACGTAACCCGAGTGCAGTCGCACGTATACCAAAACAAATAAAAATAATGTGAAACTAGTAAGAGATAAAGCTAAATTATTAGAAAAATTATACGTATTCGAACAAAAACAAACATGGCATCACACTAAAGATCGATGTAAACCATTACTCAGTTCGCAAAAGCATTCGAAAAAGGAGTACTGTGATAATGCGTTTTGATGTATCGTCTAGTAAATTGGTAAATATTGAGGCGCATGGCCAGCACATTTATTGCGCTGGACAATATAAATATACAATGTAGGCGTATGCCAATTAGTGTGCTTTTTGAAGAAAACGAAATATGAACAAGACGAAAGATATTTGACCCATAGAAACAAAGGAAGAGAAGACCCTATTAATTAAAATTATGGTAATTATGTCAAGATTGTTCACGTACGTCTCATTGAGAATTTTATAAATATGAACATGCTAATAAATAACTTGCTAATTCAGACCGTGATTCATGCATGGAAGCTTGCAGTAGTATAATACAAACACCGAGTTTACACAACAAGACAGACAATGTTCAAAATGTTTTGCAAGTGAAAGCCTTATTCACCAAAGATTCGGCAACGTTTTCTTTAAGACATGATCGTTATAGAATTGTATTCATAATAACGTGACATAAATGTTTTGAGACCTGTATGAAGCGTACTGCCAAGCTTTCTCTTATCTTTCATTTTCTCTTTGGCAGGCTATATCTTGGCTCAAATAGAGTTAATAATAACAAACTAACATAGAACCACTAGTAATCAAGGATGTCATTGCTTTTGATTGGTCTCACTTTGTTCAGACCGCAGTTCTCGAAACAACTTTACACAAGTAACAAAGGAATAGATGGGAAGTTAAAGGTAAATTGCAATAACTCAGCAAGCACATGAACGAAATTAACTGGTAGTAAGAGTGAATTTCTGTTTGTGGTATGTTGTCGGTGTTAAACTTGCACAGATCTCTCTCTCAATCCTGCAGTTCCGCTACAAAGATTGGTTTGGTGTTGTGGGCGTTACCTGTTCCTAGCCTATTGGCACACCTGCCACAAATGGCTCACAGGATGCTGCTCTTAGGGCCTAGATTACAGATTTCATCAATCCATTACCTCAAATCTCTTCCGGCGATAATATTTGCTTCCCCCTAAAACGCGAAATACTATGAATTGTCTAAAAAACATCAGAAAGCCTCTTTGTAAGACACTCACCATAGATAACTGTAATGTATAGACAACTGTATTTTGTTTTAATTGCTATTCTCTGCTTTAGTATCTTCTTCTAATCTCTAGCTTTCATCATTGTGATTGTCCATACGTATAAAGAGCATAATATGGATATATATTGAAATATGTCCCCATATTAGCATGGCGGGTGCAAACCACACAGTTCCCGTTTTTACCCGTTTGAACGCAGCTGCCGTTTCAGGCAAAATGCCCCTTACTTAAAGCCAACTAGTCCTCTGCCCCCCTCTCCCCCCCAAAAAAAAACGTAACGTGATACCGATGCCAGAAATATTCAAAAATATATCACTAAGAACCCTAAAATGTCTTTCTAAATTCATGCCAACACATAAAACAACCAATACAAGGAGCTCCGAAATATAGAAACTGCCGAGGTGTAGAACAAAGTATACCTATCAGTTGCTACGACATCGACTACCCTATCACTGAAACAAAAAATATAACACTTAGTATTGTGTGGTGACATAAACATGTATGTAACTGCAAACACCTAAGTGCGAGGAATTATAATACGGTGAATTTATTTCATAAAAATTTTCCTATTTTTTTTGTAGTACGCCTACAAAATTTGGTATAGGCACTGGAATGCAGCATTTTGTGTATCATGTCCCCCCCCCCAAAAAAAAGATGTATATGTCGTGCTTTTTTTTTCTGTTTTAGAGTGCACCCCGCGCCCTTAAACACCCGTTCCGGTGTTAAGCGGCGTCGCTCCTGCTGTCGCCATCGGTGGCGTAACCACGGTAACGTATGCGTGGCACAGAAATTAGGCAAGTCGCACTAGTTTGCACAGCACGTAGAAGTGTGAAGCGCCTATGGTGTCACCACTCGAACAATTATGTGCCACAGGAATGGAGCAAACCCCACTACCAATCACGGCTATTGCGAGCGTCAAACTAAAATGAAGCATTTGCCAAATGAATTGGGAAAGAAGCAAGCAAAGAAGAATTCTGGGCAAGCCCAAACACCACGTAGAGCAGGCGCGAGTATCAAATGAAAACAAAGTATCTGCCTCCGGAAACGGGCGAGCAAAGTTGGATAACAACTTGCTGGTAGTGGTTGTGTACTTCGACATTGCGCACTTGCTGCAACTCACATGAACCACACTTCGGCTCAAACCGATGTTACTTTTGGAGAACCTTGATATAGACAGAAAAGCAAAAGAGACCTATTCTTCCCACTTATGCGCAAGAGCATCCCATTCCCATTCATCGTAACGTATCCCAGTGATGAGACGACCTCACGGAACCCTTCCATATACCCCGTCTTTGGCAAACAGGCATTGATGGAGAAATTCATTTTACCCTCGACAAAGCTTCCTTCATTGCATTACAACTGGCAAACGTGTGTTCCCATTACGAAGAATTGATGAAAATGAGTAGAGCTGCGCAACTGCCAATTCATACATACATATCTCTTCCAAATTGTATTTCTCAACTTACCGCAAAACCAAAACACCTAAACAGCTCCGCTCCGAATTCGTATTATGCAGACGCTTAATCGTTGGCATTTTTTTTCTTTTTTACAACGTTTGCTTTTAAGATTTTCATCGTGTATTGATCGTGTATTTCATCGTGTATTGAGCAGTGCGCTCGCGTTGTGTCAGCTCTCTCTCACTTCACCTCTCCACCGCTTACTGCGCTTGGGCCCATTCCTCACGTGGACATCATTTTAACCACTCCACCTCTCTCTATCTGTCGGCGAGAAGAAGCCATGAGCCGGCGCGCGCACGCTATAGTGCACGCGCCTCGAGAATCTCGCAGCGCCGACAATGTGGACCGTGCGCTGCTGCTTCAGCAAGATCACGCCGACGGGTAGGACGCCGTCGTGGCAGGCTTCCCGCTGGTGTGCGCGTTCCTATCGCAGATTTCAGCCGGCGTGTCGAGGGTTAGTGAAGCCGATCGCGTTCGCGAATGGCGACGTCCACAACGACGAGGCGAGAGCCTGGGAAGCCGAACGATAGCGTCGGAGTGAAAGACAAGTGAAACTGACTTGGTAATAGTCGAGAACACTGATCGCGCTCGAGAATACATAAGGCACGCGGGTAACACAGACGAGACGCAAGCCAAGTAAGATGAGCGCTGCGTCTTCAAGACGTCCCGCCTCCCACACTCCAAGGCAAAAGGGTGTTAAAATGGTTTATGTTTTGTCCTTTTGGGGACTAATGGGGCTGCAACAACCATTAGTCTATTTAAGGAATAACGGCACCGCGGCTAACAGTTAGTCCCCCCCTGACAAGCTCAAGGAACTAACATTTAGTCCTCACATTTGCAGCTTAGTGAGTAACCATTAGTCCCACAGTTCACCTCAAATGACTAACATTTAGTCCTCACACTTGCACCTTATAGGGCAACTGTCAATCCCCACAATCACGTCACCGGGCAACCGTTAGTCCTCACAGTTGCACCTCGCCGGACGAACGGTTGACCCACTCAAGTACTCAAATCGGATGAACTTTGTACCCTCAGTTCAAACATTGCTTTTGTTGATTTTCCGCCAGGCCTAATACTTTTTTCGCCTGTTTTTCTGCTCAGTGATCAACAAATAGTGCAGAAAAGAACATGCGAGAAAGTTGTTGGCCACTTAAGTGTAACTGCTTTCGCAGTCCCGGCAACAATGAAAGAGAAAAGCGAGACATCGAAATCTTTATTTTTCTACATACACATGAATTTTCTCCATTCTTATAAGTGAATTCATGGTGAAGTGTACAAGTCTAGTCTCTTTGTCACATCTTGTTCACTCTTCGTGTTGCATCTCCCACAGAAGCGATATATAACAGGCATTTGCTGACGCCAGCGCACGCAGCCTTCGGCCTGTTGTGTTCCCACGGCTGTACGTACAATAAGATAGTAGAAATAGTTAGACACACGTGACAGAAGATGAAGATGCACGCATATGACAAGTATGTGCAAGGTAATATAAAAACATGCGTCTAAAGTATGACACACAAATAACTTTACCTTCACATCTCGCACAGTCCTTCTGAAGCTGCTGTGACGAAAGAGATGGATGACAGGCATAGCAGACGCCAGCGCACACAGCCTTCAGCACGGTGTGTGCCCACGGCTGTACAATAAGTATGTAAAATAGTGAGTCACACGGGACAGAGGATGAATACGAATGCATATGAGAAATACGTGCAAGGTGAAATAAAACATACGTGAGATATGATATACTAGTAATTTAAACGCGATATCAAACAACCTCAAAGACTCATTTCGATCCCCGTAGCGCAACAGCTTAGGAGCGGCGGCCGCAGCCACAACTCCACGAATCACCGTGCCGTCAAAAAGTCGGCGAGTCCTAATTGAGCGACGTCGTTCAGCTCGAGCAAGTGAACGCGAGACCAAACATGGCGCTGCACGCGGAGTGTCTGCCGCCAGCGAACTTCGAACAGGCGAGCGAGCGCACGCTTGGCCACCGCCACGTACAGCGCTGGGCTGGTTTTGAGCTAGCGCCGAAGAAATCGACGGTAATGCGGCCCTTTTCCAGAAACTCGAGCGAATGCAGCGTGCAAACGCGAGTCCACCGCCGCGACCAACGGATGGCGCCGAGCTACTTGCGACCGACTGACGGGAAAGGCAGCAACAATGGCGACCAATTTTCACTGAGTTCCGACGCTGCTGAAATGCCCGCCAGCCCGTGCTGGTGCACTTACAGCGCGCGAAATACTACAACCAAGATTGTTACGAGAACCTGCAACGTGTTTTCGACTACTCCCAACACAGCGACGAGGTCTCAGCCCAATATCTTAAGCCCGGAGCTCATCGCGGCGGCGAAGACAGGCGAGCACTCGAGAGGCCGACGGCAATGGCGGCCAATTTCCAGACGGTCTGAAAGCACAGGCGAACTGCAGACGCCCAGGCCTACCTTCGCGGTGCATTTTGTGCGTGCGATATACAACACGACCGGGCCCGTTGCCGGCAAGCACGATCCGTATCGCACACGCAAAAAGTAGAGTAGAATAAAGGATGATAGCCTACTTGCGAAAGAATCCAGCGCTGATTTCTGCCCTGAGTCGGACTGAAGTATACATCCGATAGGCCTGCCCTTTTCTCAGCCGTCATGTTGGCCTTCCAAACTGTTGCTGTCGTGTGTTGGTCGTGACTATATCTAAGCCACAGATATAGAGCGCGGCGTGGTGACGGGACGAGACTTGCTCCAGACTTCATGGTGGCAGCGAAACGTAAAAGCAGCAGCGCACGCTCATCCAAGCGTACACACAAGCACCACGTCGTAATTCCTAGATCGTCGAATCCACGCGGCCGTGGTCGAGCACTCCAAGCGTGATGCAACGCGAAGCATCGGCAGCAAAATACGGAGAAAGACTGAGCCAGGAGAGGAAGAGGACGGATAGTGACCTTGGCAATGCTTTGCGCAGTGGCTGCCATTGCCGGAGGGGGAGGGCAAGCACTGCGCCGTACTCCCGACCGGGCTGCAGACATTAGGTGCCTTTCTCCTCTTTTAAGCACTACCACCATTTGCCGGGCAGTTCATCTCTTTGGAGCGTGTTTGGAGACTAAGTGGTTTACACGCAGCACGTTTCCCTTTGTGGTTGCTCCTTAACGTTCTATCCGTTCATCGCGTGCACCTATTGGGCTCCGTTACTCCTTTTTCGGGTATTTTTGCCTTAGAGTGCATATCTTTGCATTTCAAACAAACGTTTGCACGAGTAAACGCTACACCGCGTTTCGATTCAAACCGTTCGGCCAGCACCCGCGTCTACGCCTGTTCTAACTGGGTCAACGCCGGGCGCTCCACTGCGGCTTTTCATCCTATCAGGGTCCCCTTCAGGGAGATGATTCATAGTTTTTTTATTTACATATTGTTACTGCATATGTGATTTGGGTATGAGCCGGTGGGTAGCGGGGAACAGGCAGATTAGAGAAGTGGACGTTCGGCTAGCGAGAGCCGAATAGAGCTCGAGCGTAAAAGAAAGCAATACGCTGCTTTAGTAACGCTTGACATAGCCAAGACGTATGACAGTGCGGAGCACTTCATATTGTTAAATACGCTAGAGAGATTGGACTTCCCACAATATTTTATTGAGAGGGTGGCAGAATTCTTAAAATCAAGAGAATTCTACTGCGTCAAGGATGGATGTTCCTCATCTAGATTTAAACAAACGCGCGGAGTTCCCCAAGGAGCAGTCTTATCTCCAGAATTATTTAATGCTTTAATAAGCACAATTCCAACAGATCAAGAAGTTACTGTCTACACTTATACTGATGACTTCGCACTGTTTGCTGCTGACTGTGGTATTTACTCACTAGAACTTAAATTACAAAGATATATTAAAGTGTTAGAAATTTGGTTGCAGTCGATTTCGTTATCGTTAAATGTCAACAAAAGTGCGCTCATGATGTTTCCGCTTGCAGAACCAATTTCAATTTCAATTTTATATAAACAGTAACCCATCCAGCAAGTAGACTCTATGAATTATTTGGGAATCATTTATAATGACAAACTTAACTGGAGTCCAAACATAGAGTATATAACTACCAAAGCACAGCGGGTTTCAGGCTTACTACACAAGCTAAGTAACCGGAAATATGGGTTA
Organism: Rhipicephalus annulatus; assembly: GCA_013436015.1. Taxonomy (NCBI): domain Eukaryota; kingdom Metazoa; phylum Arthropoda; class Arachnida; order Ixodida; family Ixodidae; genus Rhipicephalus; species Rhipicephalus annulatus. Next base: position 134,077 of record WOVY01005155.1, on the reverse strand, counting down.
CGGAGGCACACCTTGATAACGTTGTACAAGATTTATATGCGCCCCATCATGGAATTCGGCTGCATATTATTCTCCGGGTGGCCCTGCTTATAAAACAAAACCTCTAGTTGTCTTGGAGCGAGAAGCACTGCGAATGTGTCTGGGACTCCCTAGATATGTGCCTATCAGCGTACTGTACCAGGAAGCGCGCCTGCCTACACTACTTTGTCGATTTCTAATTTTGACCGTACAAGCATTTTTAAAATTTCATAGCTTACCGGCAAGAAGATCTCAATATGCTTTTATCGCAAACCCAGACGCCTTCTTTCTTGCTCATTGGCCATGCTTTCACACACCTCAGATTATTTTTGTACACAAGAATCTACAAAGTATAAATGTGAACATTAGAAATGCAATTGAGACTAATGTAATTAAGACATGTTATTATTGAGTATGATGATATATTCCCCCAAAACGCCAAATTACAATCTCTCAATTTTAAATAACATATTATTAGATTACTTGGAGCATGCAGAAACTAAAAATATAATAGCCACAGATGGTTCCGTAAATAATCAAAAGGCAGGTTTAGGCATTGCCTCTGATTCGCTTGATTGGTCCTTTTCAATGAGACTGCCTAATTTCACTCCAGTTTTGGAAGCGGAGCTCGTGGCGATTATTTTAGCTCTTCGAAAACTTCCATCAAATCAAAACAACGCAGTCATAATAATGGATTCTCTTTCAGTTTGTGCAGCTCTGACAGCTTCAGAGAACTCTCGAATTCTAAGCACATTCAAAACATTAGTATCCCCGCAGTTGAGACTCCTGAGGTTACTATGGGTTCCGGGACATTGTGGATTAAGATTAAATGAATTAGCCGATTCCTTAGCACGAGCAGCACTTGATGGGCCAGTTTTGTCCATACTGCCAGATGTTGAATATACCACGGCAATGTTTCTATGGCAACCCCACTGGAGTCAGTCCAGAAAGCTCGAAGTCTTAATTACTAAATTTCTATGTCGTGTCCTTCCCCCCTAAACCTGTATCTACACAGAGCTGGTCAGACAACATCACCCCTCTGCGCATTCTGCGGAGAAATGGAATCACTAGATCATTATTTTTTGTATTGTCGCCACTACGATATACTTAGAAAGAGGTTTCTAGTTATGCCATTTCTGAAAATAGGCATTAGATTGAAGGCGGAAACGGCGCTAAGCTTTGGTCCCTCAATTTTGGGACATTGCCACAGGGATGCTTTCAATGCCGTTTGCGATTATATTCAGGCAACCAAGCGTATACTTTTGTGATCCTAAATCAAAAAATTATTTATACTACCCAGAGCAGAGTGAAGTAAACGCAGCTGAGTGGTAAGCATAACACCTCAAATCTCAAAATTGCCCTTCTTGAATTTTTTTCGTGTGATCTTTTTATGTTGTAGTTTTTTTACATTAGTCCTATTACAATACCAAATAATTACACATAGTTGAAATGATCACAGAAAAACTGCACTACACTTTCTTGGCAAACCCCTGAGTGGGTATGAGCCATCATCTAGGGGAAACAAAACAAAACAAAAAACAGACAGGCCTCCGGTCAACCTGACGAGCAGCCTCGACGAGTCGGGAGGATGGTTCGGCTCAAGGCTCTTGTTGCCTTACCTGGCTGTGCTTAGTAATTCATTCATTCACAAAAACAACGAGTTTCGAAGACGAGCACACTTGTTTGTCACCACCACACTTCCCACAATTCCACGCTCCGCCGGAATTGACCGGAAGAAGCGAAGCAAACCACCGGTTTACGCGCAGCACCAATACCTAAATTCCCGGACTAATGTGAGGTCGAAGAAAAAATGGAGAAAATTATGGTTGCCCAGAGTGAACTGTTGATGAGAGTCACCGAGCTGGAGACATCTGGAGACTGCGTGGGCTATGGGAGAAAGGCTCAGGTCCGCCGAGGACGCACTAGCGAAGGTGAATAAAAATGCGGCTGACGGAGAGAATGGTAGGGCACCGGCAACCAGAACAGCGGAGAAGAAAGAGCTAGCAAGTTCGGAAAAAAATGGTTCAGCTGGTTCAATGGTTGCAAGACCCAGCTTAAGCGAAGTAGTGGTGGGGTTGGGAGAGGACAAAGCAGCCGGAGTCACAGGTGCAAGTAACCCTCAGGTGCAGGACGCTCCAGCTGAAAAGTCGCAGCACGTGATAATCGCCGGGTACTTGAATTTAAATTGATGCGCAGAAGAAATCAAAGGGACGTCCCCAGGACGCAAGCTGGAAGCAGTCACTAGTCAAGCGAGCGCAAAACTTAAAACTACAGCTGATGGACGAAACCTCGTGATAATTGCAGGCGGTTTAAGCGATGTCCTAAATGAAGATACGGCGGGACTAGCGACCACACTGGCGAAAGGGGTCGATGACATGCGCGCCATTCCTCCCCAGGTACAGGTAGTGATATGCACGATACCGGAGGTGCCGGTGTGTGACAGCAACCTGCAAAGAGCGGTTGTTAACGTAAACCAAGAGATATGACGGATGAATCGCGAGAAAGGCTTTGAGGTGGTGGAAATAAAAAGAGAGGTGCATAGGTGGGGTGGTTTTCAACCAGACAGAATTCACTTCGATGGGAGGCTAGGTCATGAGGTGGGTTGGCGACTTCCAGGACGCGCAGTAGCTTTTTGGGGGGGCACATGGGACCGGGTTAACTGGCGGAACATGGGAGAGGCCTTTGTCCTGCAGTGGACGTAGTAAGGCTGATGATGATGATGATGATGATGGGCCCTTCGGGTCCAGGAGAGCTAGTAATGAGCTTCATCGATTTACACATCCCGGATGGCTCCGGACGGCCCCGGACGCCGGCACCGCATTCGTTTTTCTCGGGGACCAACTGGAAGCTCCGCCCACTGGTCCGGGATCACTCGGACGCATGTTCGTTTTTCGCGTGCCTGGCGGCCTGTAGGCGGCCCGGAACCGCCCGAACAATTTCTTTCGGGCAGCTGGCAGATGATAGCGTGGTGCGCATGCTGCGCGGCCATCATAAGTTAGACATGGGAAATTTTCAATGCGCTCTTGCTCTCTCTTTGCTTTTCTGTCCGCTTCTCGCATGTTTCTGGATTTCGCATTGTTTGCGCACCCAGTTCTTATCATCAGTGTTCTGAGCCACGTCTAGCATGTGCATATTCCCGAAGGTCGGGCAAATACGCGTTATACTCCCTAGGAGAAACAGTGGTAGAACGACTGTGCTGGTCTACGATGCACACGCGCTCGAGTAGTTCACTTACAGTAAGTTGCATCACTACAGAAATAGGTATAGTTCACTACATAACTGCTGTTTAGGTTGGAATTGGGTCAGCGTTGTGGCTTGTGTCACAGCTATGGAGGGAGCAGACGGCATAGCTTGGCATAGCAGACGCCACAGTGAATGCAGTCAGCATCAAGCGCGCAGATGGCCCGAGGCCACTCGGGCTGGCTCGGGACCATTAGATCACGTGCATGTGACGTGGCTGCCTGTGAGCCAAGGCGTCCGCAAGCCGTCCGCGAGTGATCCGGGACTTGGTAAATCGATGAAGCTCAATAAGGAAAACAATCAGAGGGACTCTTTGACAAGCGGCATAGACAGATACGATTCCATAGTGGCACCAATATCTATAAGACATGTAGACTCCGGAGCAGAAATCGACGTAGCCACGAGGGCCGAGCCAATTCAGACGTAGGGTATATCAACATGCAGGGTGGCAGGAATAGGCTAAAGTCTGAAGAGATAGAAGAACAGCTAAGAGAAGAGAGGCTGATGGTATATGGTTTTGTAGAAAAACATCTTAGGGACATGGAACGACCACCTAACAATACGGACTACACATGGGAATATTGTAATAGAACAGAAGGCAGCAGAGAGGGGGGTGGTATTGGGGCATTCATTCATAAAAGTACAGACTGACAAAGTGCCAAGCAGGAGTGCAAGAAACATTTATGGCTAAAAGGGAAAGTGGCAGGGCAAATGACGGTCCTAGGTTTTGTATACTCTTGGACAGGGGCAAAAGCCAGAGAGGAAAACAAACAAATGGTGCAGTGCATAGAAAATGACTTGGCGAATTAGGAGAAGAGTGTGAGGTAATTTTATTAGGAGATATGAATTCGCACGTACAAGATATGGATGGATATACTGACCCAACAGGCAGAACGCTAATGGAAATGTGTGAAAGGCATGATTTAATCACTTGTACAGTACCGAGAATGCGAAGGGCAGATAACATGGGAGGTGGGAAGGCTGCAGTTGATGATAGATTACGCGATCATGTCACATAGGATGTATGATCGGCTAAGGGTGATGAACATAGATGAATATGGGTCCAAAAGCTTAGGTAGTGATCACAAACGTATTAAGCTGAGTTTTGGAAGGGAAATGAAATTGGAAAGGCGGTAGTACGAGCAACCACACTGTAATATTTATTCAGAAAGGCAAATAATAATAGCAACTAATGAGATGGAGAAAATAATCGCCGAGAATACTAAAACAGAGTGGTCGTACGCAAATCTAACCCAATTGTTTGAGTTAGAGCTTGCTAAGGTACGAGTCAAACCAACCGAGAAAAGCAGACACAAACCCAAAAGCTGGTGGGATGAGGAAGTTAAGAGAGCCATAGTAAGACGTCAGGAAGCATCCAGAGAACACAGGTATGCTGAACAAAGGGGTGAACCGGAAGATGATGTCAAAAGAAAATAAGATAACTTCTTGAGATGCAGAAGGAAAGCGTCCGATTTGATCAGTAACAAGATTAAAGAAAAATGACTGGCGAAGTAAACAAAAAGGATAGAAAGGCAGCTGCAAAGTTTTGGAACCATCTCGATTATCTGAGTAATAAGACAAGCATGAAACAGAGATTTATAACTATACAGTTCAAAGAGTCAGACTAGAAGGGGATGAGGCAATGGAATATATAAAAACAATGATGATAGAAAATTTTAAACACCAAGAAAACTGGGCATGCACAGTACCACATGTGGATTTACCAATTAGCTCAGCCCGTACCAGATTTGGATGGACCAACTGACGCTCGGCAATGCGGTATTGTGCATGAAATCAGAAGTACAAGCAAGGTTGGAAATTAAACAACGTGGCATAGGTAGACTTGCTTTGGGAGCACACGGGAACACCCCAAATCAGGGGGCATAGGGTGACATGGGGTGGACATCATTTGAGTGCAGGGAAGCTAGCAGCAAGATATAATTTGAGGAGCGATTGAGAAAAATGGGAGAGGAGCGTTGGGCTAGGAAAATTTTCAGTTACTTGTACATGAAGAATGTTGATACTGAATGGAGGATGCGAACTCGAAAACTGTCCAGCAAGTATTTCGACAACAGCAGAATACCAAGCGAAAAGGAAACCTCGGTTAAGAAGAAGGTGAAGGAAACAGAGAGGGACATGTGGAAGGTGGGAATGCTTACGAAATCATCACTGGAGACCTACTGAACGAAATTTAATCAGGAAATTGCAAGGGATACGATCTACGATAATTCTCGGGGTAGTTCTCTGCTCTTCGAGGCTAGAATGGGAGTATTGCGGACTAAGACGCGCAGAGCAGAATACGAAGGCACAGACACGGTATGTATTGCGTGTGGAGAGGAGGAGGAAACAGCTGAACATTTGATATTGTTCTATAAGGGCTGCACCCTATTGCCGAACATAATGGCGCCGAGTTTTTCAAAGCATTAGGATTTAGGGACAGTGAAGGCAAAATAGCCATTTTAAACGGGTAGAAATAACCAGGAGGAGGCTAACTGAGTTGTAGCTACAATCAAGGTGCGAGGTAAGTTCGATCCTTAAACACACAGTAATAGTAATTAACTTTACGGCTAGGTGGCGTGAGCCACCACCCGATCTAAAGGGCACAGCCGGAGACATCCATCCATCCAACCAGGTGAAAATTGAACTTTTGAACCACTAGCACCATTTCTCATAGTCCGGCAGTTATTTTTTCATTGAATCAAACAGAAATGAACAAACGGCATTTTATTACCTCTCATGGAAGGTTATTTAGTGCAAATAGTCTGATTACTAGTGATTAAAGGTAGGCAGTACCTCTCACGTCATCGGGATCATTTTGCAAATGTCCTAAGCGTAGCGGATGTGTTCTCGTGCATTTACCTTAATTTCTCTGTTAGTAGAACACTGCTGTTGATAATACTGTTGTTTTAGACGTTGTCATACATTGAGCTTTCACTCTGGCGTAAATTGTTATTTTGTCCCTTTAGAAACCAGCGTTACATACCCTTTGTTTGTGTGCTTGCAATAAAAACGCCAAAAGAAACAGAGTGATGTCGATTGTGTACTTATCTGCTATTTGAGTTCATATTTTTGACAACGTACCCCTTAATCCTGTAATATCTACTGTATAATATATGATACATTGAATATAATATGTCAATAAAGCTAGTACAGGGTAAAGCAGCTATTGCAAATTTCACGTTTCACATTTCACAGATTTCACATTTTCACAGCAGGTAGTTTGACTTATATATTATACAGCAATAATTATTTCCAATTATTACTAATTAGGTAATGCCTAAAACAAAACTTTATATATTTTTTTAATTAACTGTACAATAGGAGTGAAAACACAGTGCTTCCTCGCAATTTTTGTGAAGGCATAACTGATCGTGGGCATTACGTCATAAGTGGTAAAAACCACCACAACAAAAAACTCGACGGGCGCGCTTTAGCTCCAGTGTCTTGCTTGTGGCAAGATGGCTTTCGCGTACGTGGCGCAGCTTCACTGCACCAATGAAGTGCAGTGAAGATTTATTTCGACCTCCTTGGTTCCAGCGAATGCAGCGGCAGCGCATGCACGTAACAAACGTAAATTTTGAGATAGGACGTTCTACCGAAACTTGTTCTACTGTTTACTGCAGAACAGCATTTGCGCGATTCCGTGTACACACCTGTGAACCACTTAGGACATGTCTCACGCTGGTAAGCTTGAGGGTGCAGGTTTGATTTTCAGCCAAAGCAGCCACACGTAGATGGGTCGACAAAAAAAAATCGCCCTTGGGCTGAAATTTAGGTGTTAAAGAAGCAAAGGTGAAACTTCGTTCAGTCTCCACATATACGGTGTGCTTCTGAGTAATATCTTCGTTTTATCACGTAAAAGTTCATTTTGACCTAGTAATTATGGTGGTGATGTGCGATGGTACCTAACACTATTTTTAGCTCAAATTTGTGTCGTTTTCATTTTTTCTTATTGTGCCTTTTACTGCGTAAACCTCCGTACGCGGTTTGTTGTAGTGATTTATAGGTAAACCATGACTTGCTTGTTTTAGTTTATTTATTCATATGCCCATTTTTTCAGAAACACCGAAATGAGCTTGTGGGCTTTGTGTGTGTGGGGAGGGGCGTAAAGTAGATGAGTTTTGACACCTAAGGTAACTGAGTATGTCCAACTCTATACCGAGTTCTTAAGACTGGGAACACAATTTCGAGGAGAAGTGAGTATATGTATATTTTAACGTGCCCCTTGTGAGGTCTGTGCAGAGGAATCTGTCTGCTCACCAATGGCTCTGTCTCGAGACTTCCTACTTGTTGCGAGCCCTGAGCAGAAATGTCATGGCGGCGTCCTACTTCCTCCGTGTTATTTCAAAAGAAAGTTCTTGGCATTGATTAAGTGTTATTCTACTATAGATCGTTAGGAACAAGCTGGTTTTCACATTATTAAGAGAGAAATTGTGTTTAATTTCTACGTATCGAACGGCGCCAGCGATATGTCCGCGTTGGTGTTGATGGTCGGGGCGGATATCCTGAAGAGCTGCAGTCGCAACGACATTCAGTGGCGCTGTTAGTATAGCAGGTGTTCTTCTCCGTGTCGTCATTATTGTTCTCTTGGTGGCTGGCCTTTGCGGCAAACTGCCGCCGCTGCTCTTGCACACACCTCGTACACAAACCTGAATTAAAAAAAAAGAAGATCAACGCTTGAGCTGCTAGTTTTATATGCAACTAATGGAAATAAGTCAGCCTACCAATGAATCGATGGTTTCCAGTGATAACCGTAATGATATCCAAAGTTTTACATGCCAAAACCACTATATGATTACTAGGGGTGCAGTATGAGCTCCGATAATTTCGACCATCTGGTGTAGCCAGCTCTAACATCGCTTAATTGTCACACGGGCCTCCAGCATTTCGCCATCGAAATGCGACAGTCGTGATTGGAATCGAACCTGCGACATTCTGGTATGTAGGCGAACTGCATTACCAAGGGATACACTTTAACGAAACATTTTTAGCTTACCCGTCAGACTAGTTGATGGAAGGTTCTGCAAATATAGATGGCTCCATTGTTGGGAAATCGACCATCTGTCTGGTATGATGCTCAATGGTACAAAGACAGGCATGCCAACTTCTGCGGTGCTTTCATTCGTTTTTTTTTTTTGAGGGGGGGGGGGGGAAGTGGGGCGTTAGGGGTTGTGATATAGGCACCCATGCTTAGAACAGTCAATTGGAAAATAAGACGACGCCTAAGAAGGTTTCATAAAATAGATCTGCATAATATTAAACAATCCAAGCAAGTTTCTTATATATATCAGTGTTAATACAATAAATAAGTGAAATTGAAATATAAGTTGAAAAAATGTAGCATATATGTTTGCTGAACTATATAGTTGGTGCCAGAATGTAGTGTACATCCGTAATCAACTCGCGGCCATTGCGTTCGTTCTTCAACGCTGATGAATACCGATGTGCTTAGATTTAGGTGCACGTTAAAAAGAGACAGGTGGTCGAAATAAATGCAGAATTCCAAATATGGGATGGTCTATTGCGATGGGTGCACATAAAACACCATAAGTGGCATACTTATCAAGACTATAACGACAAAGAGAGACCAACTGCGCATGGCTATGGCTTCACAATACACTACGTAAATAAATATCAGCTCAAGAGGTGCGTTATGTTCAATGAAAAAGAAGAAGACGTAAAGGTAAACACACTTGTTTTGTTTCTGCTACATGTTACAGCTGGTGAATATGTAAACATTACGCTTCGCGGTATTTTTTTAATACAGGCACGTGCGCTTATATTGGTAATGATAGGCATTACACAAACGCTATAACACGAGTTTTACAACAGCAGTATGCACTATAGTTATATGAGACACTAAATAAATATTTGACTTTTTTTCCCATAATTTTGTTCTTTTAAGTCGCAACATTTTTATATAAGATATCAATTGTCAATATACGAACCTCATATATATATGCGCTTGTAGCAACTTCTTGGTCCCTTCCAGTCTCTTACCTTGCCCACACCACAGTACATGAAGTCCAGGGCATGTTCGTACGTGTATTTAGTCGTCGTGTAATAATTGCAGTGGTAACCGAAGCAGTATCTGCTAACTTCAGGATATTGGTATTTCACCGCGCAATCCTTCATACGATCTGAATTCTGAAATAGTGAAAGACATAAAAAGGTGGTTTGCAGAAAGAGAGGTGGAAGGAAGAACATGGGAGAAATTGGATTTTAACACGAAGTGGGTTAATTGAAAAACATCTTCCAGTACACATGTCAATAAGGTGTTACCCATATAGTTTTCTAAAATTAACCAGAGGGGATTCTGGCACTGCGATCATTAAGTGACCACGATAATTATAAGATTAGGCCGCCGCTGCAGCGACCTGACGAGAATAGCCGGAATGCTATGTTCACCCGGTCAAAATAACAAAAACGCTATTTTCACCCATCTTAGACAGATTTGTGGAACATTGCGGCTTTTCGTCAAAGTTTACAACGCCGGTTCAGGTAACCTATGGAAGCTTTTCTTTTGATGAAGGTACATCAGGCGTATTTTTTTGCGTGTTTGTGATCGGCTCGGCGTTCACGTCGTTGACGCACACTATGATTCGTTTGTCGTTGCAATGTGCTTTGTGAACGTGAATAGTTAGATTGTGTTCGCGTTTGGAACCGCTGAATTTTGTGGTTTGCCTGAGCTTGCGTGAAGGCCACGATGTCTAGGACTCGTCAACCTGTGTCAGTGCTCTTTGACATCCATAATATTTATTTCTGTTGTGTGCGCGGTGGTGATGTAGTGTTAGTCCGTACGTGTTGCCAGTTTTGCTGGGCGCGCTTGTCGTTTTGCGGTTTGAGCGGCCGTTCGGCAACCTGCTCTGGTTCTTGCGCTTGTTCGTCAAATACTTGATTTTACAGGCGTAGTAGCATCGAACTCGTATTAGCTGAGCTGTTAAATGCGCGGTAACCACTACATCATTCAGAAAAGCTGCCGACCATTTCTGATTTCAAAGTACAGGCATTACACGATATAATTTCGATGGCTATCCAGTCCAAGTTTCTTGATTGCGTTAGATGCGGAGATGAGCCAATCACGGTCCAGAAATTCACTTTTGATAGAAAGTGCTCATGTGGCACCCGCATGCTCAGTCAAGCCTCGTTATTTGCTTCCATGGCTGCGCGAGCGATAAAAAGAAAACATTTGACTGTGAGCGTGTGGCTATCACGGTATCACCCCACAGTTGCTGCGCAACATGCGACAGCAGACTAGTTGGTATTCCATACTTCAAATCTCAGCGCTAAACACAGCAACACAATTGAGACAAGGATTAGCGCCGACATCCAATTGAAATTTCGCACAACTCCCAAATGTGTTGCCCTACACCCGAGATTAAAACAACATGCTTATGCTGAAAACAACAACAACAACAACAACAACAAAAAAGCGAAGTGAAGCATAAAATCACAGAGACCACACACACAAAAAAATATAAGATAAGCGGCGACATAGAACTAGCCAATGAATCCAAGTAAGCCAGTTCTTTTCAGTCAAAAGTATTGAAGGTTCTGGGTGCCATAATGATGATTGATTGATTTGTGGGGTTTAACGTCCCAAAACCGCCATATGATTATGAGAGACGCCGCAGTGAAAGGCTCCGGAAATTTCGACCACCTGGGGTTCTTTAACGCGCACCCAAGTCTGAGCACACGGGCGTACAACATTTCCGCCTCCATCGGAAATGCAGTCACCGCAGCCGGGATTTGATCCCGTGACCTGCGGGTCAGCAGCCGAGTACCTTAGCCACTAGACCACCGCGGTGGGGCGGGTGGTGAACGAAGACATTTGAGTTTGTTACTGCACAAGTACCCACCATAATTTTGACAAGATGTTCATCCACTGTCTGTTTTTGAGTTTAAAATAAACAACTTAAAACAAAAAGGATACTCTTGTAATATTAATCTGTGAGAGGCAGCATTTCATGAAACTATGAGATGGAACTAAATGTTTCTACAGTGAAAATAACCAGAAGCAAAACAAAACTAAGTATGCAGGATTAAGGTGACACCACACAGAAAAGCAAAAGGCAAGATAGATTGTTAATTGTTTCACTTACACGTATGCAAACTAAACATAGTTGACTATGTTTGCTCTCGTGGTCACACCATTTACTTGGCGTGAACCAAAATTAGCATGAGAGGGTGAGAAGGTTTTATGAATACGACGCGCTGGTCAAGACATGATTAATGTCGCAATCTCGTCACGTACGTCGTCAAACACTTCCCACCACACAGTGGCACATACACACGGGCGGGTATGTACCGCTGGTATGCGGGTATGTGCCACTGGTGATTGACATTTTGTATCTGCTCAGGAACGACGAGGACACACAGGGGCAATTTTAACGTGCGACTGTTGTGAAATACCCGACGTCGGTATTCGACCCGACGAGTCCCAGCTGAAATCGAACCTAAGCATTCTGGTTGCCAATGAAGCATTTTACCACAGAGCTACGCCAGGTCTTGGAACTACTATTGAAATAGACGCTAATTTTCGTGAAACGGTAATAGTGGTTGCAGTGCTGCCTGCCCAATTTTATAAACATTACATATGTACTATTTCAGATTTGAGTTCACGTTAAAGAGCCCCAGGTGGACGAAATTTCCGGAGCCCTCCACTACGGCGTTTCTTATAATCACATAGTGGTTTTGGGACGTTAAACCCCACATATCAATCAATCATCAATCATTTTTATACGGCCGTCACGTCGGGTTAACGTCAGATGTGGTTAGTTGCCATGCACTGAAGTTGGTTTATGCAGCAGTGTCCAGGGCAAGCATTTTCGCGAGCATCAGCGCTTCATATCAGCTTCTAGTGTTGCTAATGCGCATGTTCGAGTTGGCATCGTTGCGCAAGTGCAAACAACTGGCTGTATAAACATCTGCAACTCTTCAACCTATGTCTGTGTGTGCAACACTTGTGTATTATTTCAGCGTCATTTCATGAAGTGTTGCTCAATAAAAAATTGCAACACGATCACCTTTCTTCCACATGCTTCGCATAACGTGGATTTCCAGGTACTTGGAATCTGGCGAATTTTTTTATCTTTTATTCCTGTCTTCTTTTCTACATCTGTCATCTTATTGTCTGTTTATATTATATTCTATTTCCTTTTTTCACCTTTTTTCCTCACTTTTTTATTCTGTTTCTTCGTCATTCTTTCTATGCGACACTTTGCTCTCTCCTCACCTTTTTTCCCTGATGAACAAGAGGCCAAAGAGAGCATGTGCCCGTTCATGATGATAGATATTTCTGTTCTTCCATCGCAAACCAATGCTTTGCTTAAACAGCTCCACTCTTAATATATGAAAAAGTTGTCACATGCCCAATCTTTGATTATGTTCCAAATGATCTTCCAATTTGCTCTTCAATGTGGGTGCACCATCCGAGTATCAGGGCATTTTTTTAGCGAAATAAAGGTATTTTGTCTGTTTCGATCTATCCATCTATATAGCTGCCTGTGTCTGGGTGCTCGGGTGATCACCTCCCTTACAGGTACGTAATAAAACTGGCATATAAGAGTATGAGTGTAAGACAAACATTACTGACGCGTAATGAAATACCTGTATGACATGAAATAAAAGGGAATGCCTTGCTCTTGTTTGGGCAGTAGCGAAATTTCGGCCCTATTTACACGGTCGACATTTCACCGTCACAACCTATCACCACGCACTTTGCTGGCTCGCATCCTTGAAGGACCCTACTGGGCGCCTTGGTCAATGGGCATTACGACTCCAAGAGTATAGCTACTCGGTGTCCTACAAATCTGGCCGCTTGCACCATGACGCTGACTGCTTATCTTGGAATCCAGTGGACCCACCTGAGGCATTCAATGAAGCGCCATGTGTCCTGTCTATCTCCGCTTTAAGCAACATCCGCGAGGAACAGCGCCGAGATCCTGTCTTACGTAACATCATCGAGAAGCTTCATTCTGCGGCACCCGATCCGTCTACTCAACTGTTCATGCTCAAGGATGGCACATTGTACCGTTAAAATGTCCGCCCTGATGGACACGAACTGCTCCTTGTGGTACCTTCCCACTTACGTGCGAGCGTGATCGGCCAGCTCCACGACGCTCCCACTGCCGGTCACCTCGGACTGTCTCGGACGTATGACCGTGTAAAGCGTCGATTTTACTGGCCCAGTCTTTATCGCTCAGTCCGCAGCTACGTCGCCTCATACGACCAGTGTCAACGACGAAAAAAACCTTCGGTGAGCCCTGCTGGGTTCCTCCAACCACTTGACGTTCCCTTTGATCCGTTCTTTCGACTTGGTCTTGACCTCCTAGGCGCTTTCCCTGCGTCCACTTCTGGGAATAAGTGAATAGCTGTTGCGACGGATCACACAACCCGCCCTATCGGAAAAATCGCCATGGTGGATACTGGAAAACATGGTGGGCGTAGTGGAAATAATAGTGGGCATGGTGGAAATTATGATGGCTATGGTGGGACGTAGTGGAAAATATGGTGGTTATGCCGGGATATACTGGGTGGTATGGTGTACAGATGATGGGTAAAGTGGAAATGATGGTGGAAAGCAGAGGATAGATAGTGGGCAATAATGGTACACTCTGCCCACCATTGCGATAATGCTGGGTAGCCCTAAGCATATGGTGGGTGGTGCTTATTATGGTGGGCTACATGGTGTACCAAGTTGAGAAACTCTTCCCACCATTGCGATAATGCTGGTAAGCACTAAGCAGATGATGGGTGCTGCTTGTTATGGTGGGCCACATGGTGTACCAAGCTGAGAAGCTCTGCCCACCATCGCGATAATGCTGGGAAGCAGTAAGCAGATGATGGGTGGGCTTATAATGGCGGGCAATTTATGTAGTGTACCAAGCTGGGATCTGTACACTACATGTTCTACCACCATGATTTCCATCAAAGTTAGGCCTACCGACCGAGCCCGTACAATTGTGTTATCCATGCTTCCGGGTTTCAGAATACACGATTTCGACGATTAAGTATGACAATACAGCGCAGCCATGGCATCAATTAACCTAAATGAAGCATTTTTCATTGTGTATGGTGTCCGCTCAAGAAGCAACAAACATCGATGCGACGCGATTAAAGCACTCCCAGAGAACGTAATTAAGTGTCTTCTCACCGACAGCCGCCGGTCGCACTCGCCGGCACTTCTCTAGCTTTTGTACGAGAACTCAGACGTGGCAATTCGTATGCTTGGTGAACCAATATGATAGCGTAATGTTTCCGGCACACTGCATTCGTTTTGGCCAAGCCGTTATGAAGTTGCTTTAGCGAAAAAGCTACAGCATTGCGCTGGCGCGACCGCCCTCTACATTGCGCGAAAAGCATCCCAATACTCAATCAAATAAATTAGGCGGGCGTATCTATGGAATGAGCCTAGAGGCGTCGAAAAACGTGAGCAGATGTCGCCCTTTAGAACGAGCGCGAAACGGAAATTAAACTTGGCAAACCCCGCCGGTAAACTGTTGCTGCTCCCCAGTCCACTTGGTTTTTTTCTTGAAATTGTGAATTATAAAAAAAAATTCACTAGTGCCGTTAACATAGTGGCAATCGTTACAGGCCGCAGTTGCTTGTGTTTAATAAATGTGCAATTTATAGTAGTAGGTGTAGATCTTGTCTATGTTGTGTACACGACAAATTAAGTTGAACCGTAAGTTTCTGTGTCTAACTAAGTGTTTAACACCCAGTCAACGTCATGTTGGTGTGGCGCAGTGTTTCTATTTCACTGCGCCACACCAACATGACGTTGACTGGGTGTCCTCACGGAGAAAACAATGTCAGCTTTATCGGCCAGTAAGTGACCTCGACCTTGACATACTGGCAGTCCAAGAGACCAAAGTACATGGCGACGATGAAACTGGGGGCATGGTGCGCCAATTCTTGCCGCGGTATTCTGCTATAGTTAGCCATGCCAATGGGACTTCTTCCGGTTGCGTTTTGTTCGTCAGACAGAGTCTGGGTGCTAAAGTAGAAGCCTCAACGTCATGTCCGTCTGGTGGGCTCATTGTTTGTGATCTTTTGTTTTCGGGATTGGAATGGCGCGTAATATGCTTGTACGCACCGACTGTCACTGACGAAAGACGCATATTTTTCGAACAACTAAAGCAGTATACCAAATGTAATAGGCTCCTAATCATTATTGACGATTTCAACTGCGTCCTTTCAGCCAAAGACAAAACTAGCGAACGACAGTACAGGGATGCAAGTACGGCTGTCTTAAGCGATACAGTAAAAGAACATGGTTTGGAGGATGTGGCTGAATGTCTCGGTGGTGGCCGGACTATGCAGTACACCCACTTTCAGGCAGCCAGCCATGCCCGACTAGATAGGGCGTACGTGAGTGTTGAATTGGTACCGCTTTGCAAGGCATACCGTGTTAACGCCGTTTCATTTAGCGACCACTGCTTGGTTAGCTTTGTAGTAGCTAGCACGAAAGAAACGAAAAGGGCCTTCGAGTGGCAACTATGGAAATTGAATTCGAATCTGCTGAGTGATGAAAAATTTATGGAGGAAGTAATGACGGAAGTTGAAAAAATGAAAGTTCGCAGTAAAACGACGTTTAGAGAAAAATGGGAGAACTTCAAGCAGGTCGTTAAATTGAAGGCTTTGGAACGCTCGAGCGCTATAAGCAGAGAAAAAGGAGCGGAAGAAAAGCTCATGCGCATAAACCTGGAAAAATTGCTCCTCGAAGAATGTATAGAATGCCCGGCATGTTTCTTGAAGATATTCGCGCGTTGAAAAGTAAAATTGAGCGGTTCGATGTCGAAAGATACCGCGGTGCTATGGTTCGGGCAAGAGCCGAGCGACTGATAACGGCAGAAGCACCGTCAAAAAGGGCGTTGGGCTCGGAAAAGTGGCATGCGCGACGTAATCAGATAACAGAAATTGAACACGAGGGTGAAGTCAGCGATGTCGCAGATGTTATCGAGCGTGCTTTCTTTGAGCACTTCAATGGTTTATTCGCCGCCAGCTCAGTTGATGTCGATCGCTTTAAAAAAGATTTTCTACCGCTGATGCCAAAGCTTGACAATAATACAAAAGAAATATTGGAGGAACCCATTTCGGAAGAGGAAGTTTACAGTGCTATTGAAAGTATGCATCCCGGGAAATCGCCTGGCCCTGATGGCCTGACTTCCGCCTTTTATAAGTGTTTCAAGTTTGAAATAACACCAGTCTTAGCCGACGTTTATAATGAGGCATTCGAGCTGAAAATATTACCCCCGTCCTTTTCATCATCTCACACTGTTCTTATACCAAAATCGGAAGACCCCGTTGCACTGCGCAAAGTAAATTCTTACCGCCCAATCTGCCTCACTAATGGAGATTACAAAATATTCATGAAAATCCTAGCTAAAAGGTTGCAAACAGTCATTACGGAGCTCGTGGGGCCACATCAGACGTGTGGCATTAAAGGTCGAACTATCCTCACGAATATACACGCAGCCCGGAGCATCCTCGAATGTTGCGACGCTATTGGTTCGCGAGTCGCAATGCTGCAAATCGACCTCGAGAAGGCTTTTGACAGGGTGCCTCATGAAATTCTGCTGTGCATCCTAGATTATGTGAATTCAGGGAAAATAATCAAAGAGGGGGTTGTCATGGCGTACCGAGACTGCTCAACGCGGCTAATCGTTAACAAGGTGGTGGGGAAGTGCATCCCAGTCAAGCGTTCGGTCCGTCAGGGTTGTCCTCTCTCACCAATATTGTTTTGTTTGTACATAGAGTCCTTTTGTTTGAGTGTCATAGAGAATGACTGTGTCCGTGGGTTTAAGCTGCACGAGGTTGAAGTCCGACTGTTGGCTTATGCGGACGATATATTGCCATTTTTTGCGCGGACTCTGACAGCATAGCAGATGCTGTCAAATGCGTTACTAACTTCTGTGCTGCAAGTGGCAGCGCTGTAAACTGGGGAAAATGCCTTGGCTTTTGGCACGGTGACTGGGCAGAAACCCCAGACAGTTTTGCCAGCATACGGTTTGTTACGACACCGGTGAAATACTTGGGTGCCCCCCTCGAATGCTACAAAGACAGTGACTCGTACTGGAGGAGCCAAGTGGATAACCTGCGGGAAAGAGTGAACAAGTGGAATGGCTGGAATTGGTCTATGTTTTCTAAAGCCACAATTTGCAACATATTCTTAGTGAGTAAAATTTGGTATATCTTACAAGTCTTACATTGTTCAAGGGTAAACATCCAAAAATTTCACCGTGTGTTCGCTGTCTTTTTGTGGGAATCGTCTTGGGAAAGATCGAGTCGGACCAATTTATTTCTTCGAGTGCGAAATGGAGGACTGGGCTTGTCGCATTTGTTTTTAAGACAGGTAGTCAATCGTTTTTGTTTCTTTAGAGACGTTGACAACCCATTCCTTCGCACTGTCTGTCAACTTCGCCTGGGGCAACACTTGCCGAACATCAACGTGCAGCGTACCTGGTGGTGTTTATGGCTTTCTCCGCGAAGTTGTACTTTCTTGTAGGTTTCTGTCAGTGCCGTTTTCACTTGAATACTTGAGTCAAGTCCGACGTAGAAAGTTGTACAAGGACCTATGTGATGTGTTTTTACCAGTGCCTTTGTATCGGTCCCTTTACAATGTATGGCCCCGCCGTGGTGGTCTAGTGGCTAAGGTACTCGGCTGCTGACCCGCAGGTCGCGGGTTCGATTCCCGGCTGCGGCGGCTGCATTTCCGATGGAGGCGGAAATGTTGTAGGCCCGTGTACTCAGATTTGAGTGCACGTTAAAGAACCCCAGGTGGTCAAAATTTCCGGAGTCCTCCACTACGGCGTCTCTCATAATCAAATGGTGGTTTTGGGACGTTAAACCCCACAAATCAATCAATCAATCAATCTTTACAATGTATGCCATGGCCACACTGTACTAAAGCGCGTCAAGGCGATGAAAATATCGCCAGGTGCTAAGAATTTCTTCTTTAAATTACATACTGGTACGCTGACCGTCAAAACCTGGATGGCTGCAAAAGGGTTTTACGTTCCTTGGGGCACGCATTGCATAATATGCAGAAAAGAGGAGACAATTGAGCACGTATTCATTGACTGCTGGGATGCCGTCTTTCTTTGGGACGTGCTCCAGCGCACGATCAAAAAAGATTTTCCCATTGATGCACATGGCATCCGCTATTTGCAAATACAAAGTGACGACGGTACCCCATATGATATGATAATGCTTATGGCTCTTCATAGCATTTGGAAATCCAGGATGGCAGCCATGCACTTTGATGTGGATGCACGAGCACCCACGCAGTACTTCAAAGAGTATATAAGAAATTTTGTGGATGAACAAAAGTTGCAGGAACTCACCCCAGAATGGTTTCCGCGCGTCGAATTACTATCGACGATAAAAACATTTTAACAGATGCGTGGCCACATCATTTGAGCCACGGTTTTTACAATGTTTTGGATTGTGTTGTGTAATCATCTGTTAATATGTGTATTGTTTACGTGAGCCGAAAACAGGCAATAAAGAAAAAAAAATTGGTGTGGCGCAGTGGCTATAGCGTCTTCGAATGGGAATCCGCAGGTTGCACGTTCGATTCTCCGTGGCGCCTTGTTTTTTTTTTTATGGGACTGGTGTTTTTTATACTGTTTTTATAGAATTCTTTTTTTATTTTTTGAGGCAGCTCGTCACGGTGATTATGACGTCATTTCGCGCTCAAGTGTTGCCGGCACTGCACACCCACCATACCCACCATGCACCATGGTGGGCGTTTCCCACCATTCACCCACTACACTAATCCACTATAATGGTGGGTGGTGGTTTACACCATGCCCACCATTCGTTTTTTCCGATAGGGCGGTACGTCATTGCACGGGCTCTACCAACCAGCTGTACCACGGACGTTGCCGATTTTCTCCTGCACGACGTCATACTTCATCATGGCGCACCACGCCAACTCCTCACAGACCGTGGGCGCCATTTTCTTTCCCGAGTTATCGGTGACCTGCTTCGCTCCTGCTAGACAAAACATAAATTTACGACAGCCTACCACCCGCAAAAAACTAACGGACTGACTGAGTGGTTCAATCGGACTTTGACCGATATGCTCGCCATGTACGTATCGTCCGACCACCAGTACTGGGACGTTGCATTGCCCTTCGTTACGTTCACCTATAATTCCTCACGCCACGATGCAGCTGGTTTTAGATGCGGAAGCATCTTATACTCGCGCCTTGTAGTGCGCCGTCCGCACCGCTTCTCGAACATTCGACAGCTGACGCGCGCGCATGCGCCGTCGCCCACCATCTGTGCCGCGCGCGCTTCTCCGAGAACATTCGACAGCTGACAGCGCATGCGCCGTCGCGCCATCGCCATCTGTGCCGCGCGCGCGCTTCTCCTTCGAGAACATTCAACAGCTGACAGTGCATGCGCCGTCGCGCTGTATATATACTCAAGGTCGGCGCTCGCTCGCTCAGTTGCCGCTCGTCGGTTGGTTTGTACGGCGCGTCGACGTCCAAGGTCGCGGTGAAATGAATTCCAACGAATCCACAAACACAATGATCGACGTCCCTTCGACCAGCGCCGTCCTTTCGCATACGTGTGTACGTGTTCACTCATTTAACACCCCCTCCTACAACCACGTTAACCAATTTAGCCATCGACCCAAGTAAGTCGCAATTTAACACCCCATTTCACAACCACGTTAACCAATTTAGCCATCGACCCAAGTAAGTCGCACTTTAACACCCCGTTAACCAATTATATGCTCCGCATCCTCCTCAGTGTTCCCCCGAGGGAAGCTGCGGGCAATTTTTTTCACCTTTCTACCTCGTGTTTGGCCGTGATCGTGATCCAACTTTATCGTTTGACACCATCTTTCCAACAGCCCTCGACTCGACGACCGAATACGCCCGCGATGCTATCACCAGAGCTCGAAAAGCACGAGAAGTTGCCCGTCAGCGCCTTTTAGCATCGCAAGATCAGCAGCGGCAGCGTTGCAACTCCCATCATCGCCAAGTTTCCTTTACTCCGGGTTCTCTTGTGCTATTGTAGACTCCGACTAGGCGCGTTGGACTTTCTCAAAAACTGCTTTCCCGCTACTCGGGACCCTACCACGTATTGTGCCAAGTGACAGATGTGACCTACGAGATAGCCCCGCTTGAGTCTTCCTCCTCCTCCCCTTCACTGTCTACAGACATTGTTCATTTATCTCGCCTTAAGCTTTACCACTCGGCAACAAGATAGAAAGCACCAAGATTGTGCTTCAGCACCCGGGGGTTATGTTATGAGACAATGTCCCACAAAAACGGCTAGATAGGTGTGGAGAAAGACGACATAGTTTTGGTGTAGGGCACAGCTCTTGTTCTCCATCTTGGCTTGCGTGTTGACGCTGTGTAAATATATCTTCAAACGCCTAGTTTCGCGTGTACCTTCACGTAACAATATATAGCTAGATTTTTGACAGGCACACCTTCGATCAATAATCGTGCACCAAGGATGTTTATTCGATGAGGGTGTATGTGCGTGTTCTCTTCTGTCCGCATTCAATCGCGCTGTTCAAACTTAGTGGGAGCTTGCGCAAGAGGCTCTTCTTACAAGTTGTGTACATCAGGGAGTGCCGCTCTCGATATGCTCACAGCGCACATGCTCTACCGCTAAGCAAATATGCTTCATCGGGTGACATTTTTGTCCTGCAGTGAAGCCAAACAAATGCTACGTTGTTTTTGGGCGCGCATACGGTCGGTCCTTCCCCATGTGTAGATATGTATGTGTTTAAAGACCACGGTCGTATTCTGTGATTGCGACAGTATCTGTAGCTCCAGCCCCGTTTTCTACCTCGATAAGGGAAGTTTATGTTGAATTTGAATTCAGAGATATTGAATTTGCATGCGTTGCGTGTACCTTTATAATACATCCAGCGCTTAAATAATGACTGCCGTTTTATTAATTTATATGTACACCTATAAGCGAGCAGGACTTATTGGTCGGCTAGACAGTGAGTAGACAACGTTATTAAAACTAATTAGAGAATAACGGGTAACATTTATGTGCAGGAAAAAAAGCGCACGCATATATGCAAAAAAACACACTTGATAAGTCTATGTGCAAATAAAAGAATACTCTAATAAATCAAACTGATGCACATATATGTTGAAATGATATAGTTCATATATATCTAATAATTAAAATAATAAGTACATACGCCACTGCACTATATATATAGTGAACAAAAATTATGCACAATGGCGAATAATCATGTGATTCTGTGCCCGCACACGTGCATTAAAAATTTATTGTGAAACATTGCGGCACGCGAATTCCCTAATAAATGCGAGAGAGAATGATTTTCGCGTGAATGCTGCATGTAAATGATGCGTTGCTTGATCAGGTTACGCACTGATGAAAGTTAATGCATGAAGGAGTGCATGCTAGCGCTCAGTTTAAAACAACTTAGGCGAGTATCTTTTATTTTCGATCTTAGAAATTAAGCATGTTGTGGAAGAGAACCTAAGGAATCGCGGGTTAGATTGCGGCTGATGCGAAATTCTTAACTAACTGCATGCATTAGCATTGAACGAAGGTGTGCTTGTCAAAAGTTAACTACATATGACAATATATCGTTGTCGGACCTCTATGATGTGGCTCTTGACAAGCATGCCAATAAGAATCATCACCTCGTGCGCATCAAAGTGGTATTTTCATGCGCTTTTATACGGGTTTAGTTGTACAGCACTCCATCTGAATTGAAACAGGAGAATTGAGGGCTAAGTAACGCGCATACTTTCGTTTCAACCGTTTTCACCTCGGGTCAAATCGATGTAATTTTGAGATTAGAGTCAGCGTTATCTTGAGAGACCAAATTCGTGGTGATGTGATGTGGTTACCTCGAGCTATTGCGCATATAAGTATGATAAAAACTATCCGGCCAACGCGTCCAGTCCCTATATTTAATAAGTGGTGACAGTCCCCAGTCCATGCACCGAGTTGACTGATTGGGATTCCTTACAATACGCGTCGTTATCGCGGAGGCTCGCGTTTGTGCCGTGGGTGCAAATATCTAAAACAATTTAGTAGAAGTGTTTCAAAGATTCTGGTACGACCATGACGGTCAAAGGCCTCAAAATGAGTGAGCAGCTCTTGCAGCAAAAGCAATAATAAAAATTATACAATGAACTCGGTTGTTACAAACTACAGTTGTGGCTTCCACGTGGGCTCTACAGCAGTCCATAATATATTATGCAGCGAAATAGCGCATGTATGCATTAAAGCTTGTTGTTCAGACTTCGTTTACGCGTTAATGTAAATGCCATTAATTACTTTGCACAACTTGTTTCTCTTTCAGTGGGAATCTACACAAGGTTCTAAGAGAAAACCCGCGGCAAGCCGTGTTTTTGTAGCTGCAAGTAATATTTACAGAAAACTTTGTTGGCTGAATTCATTTTGCAACAACTTTTGCTGTGAAGTGCAGATGTGCACGCACAATATGTAAACTAGGATATGTGATGTACCATTCTTCCAGATCATCTGCAGTACAAATTAAAAAGTGCCTATAGCCCTGCAGTTCCCGAGAGTCCGTTTCTCTCAGAAAGGTGTGTTTAAAGATTCTCATCAATACACATATCACTGGTAACCTTTGTCTTTTCTCTCCAACTTTAGAATTGCTGACATTCTTTTAACTCTCTCGCAAGTGAAGTAAACTCGTTATCTTTTTTAATGATGTAGCCCATACATGCCAGATGTGGTGCCTCTACTCCAGTACTGTTAAATGAATGACTCCTCCAGATTTTGGGGAGCACTTGTTCAAACTGTGCATGACAGCCCACACTGCAGGTGTTCTACTGAATATAGATTTTTTGGGAGGGTATCAAACAGCGCTGTAGATGAAATTTAGAGAAGGGAAAAGACACATATGTTGTGTCTGTCATTTTCACCTACCTTTCCTTTATGGTGCTAGTAACTTTCTTCCCCATCAGGTAATGTACAACTTTATCCAGTCCAATGCGAATGCAGCCTACACACGAGCTAAACTAATGTGCCCCGGAAAATACAGCCCTAACTTGACATAGAACATTTTGGTACTATTTTGCAACATAAGATTGCCTGACATAGCCACATGCTAAATAATGACTGGAGAAATCAGTCACAAAAAGAAATAATTATATTTAGGATGGTGGAGGTGCAATATTGCTTATCACCTTGGTCTCTGCTGCTTTTATATACTTCCATGCTGACACAAACACATAACTCTGCTTTCTCGAGTTAGTAAGAACTTAATTGTAGTTCAAAAATGGCAGAGGCTGGATAGAAATAGAGGCTCAGCGAGGTGGCCCCACCTTAAAAACCCCATTAGCAATTTGTCACTTAATCTCTACTCCCCCCTACACGTACCTCTGCCTTGGAGAAGAGTTTCTATGTGTGTGTTTCGTACTACATGGCTAGAGCTGCACAGGGACTATGCATGCATCCCTGGCATCAATTGAGCCATAGAGGAAACCAGGGTATGAATTTCACTTTATTGTAGGGTGCACAATACTGTCACACCCTTTTATGAAGTTGACAAGTATGAAATGGAGGATATAAACATTTTCAGTACATACTTGAATGAAATACAAAAGTTATTTTTTTTTATACGAGCTCATTTAGCAAGAAGGCAAAAAAGGGAAGGTGCATCTGTACTTTGGAAGCATAGTAAAGAAATAGTGGATTAAGACGTATCGAAGGTAGGCCAGGCCTATTAGAACCAACATTGTATGTGGCTTCCAGGCACACATGTGCAATTCCAGGTAATGCACCGAGGGTCTAAGGTGTTAAAGTGTTAATGCAGAAAATGAGAAATAGGCTAATGAGTCTGTTGATGTAAACAAATTGGCAGATCCCACAAACAGTGCGAATCGGTGATATGCGAAGCACGAATTAGGAAGGTTGATATGTTGCTTAAATTCAGAAAAACGTTACAAAGTGGACGTAAATTATATCGAACCCGACTTCCATGTCACAATTATTATGTTGCCCCGCCGCGGTGGTCTAGTGGCTAAGGTACTCGGCTGCTGACCCGCAGGTCGCGGGTTCGATTCCCGGCTGCATTTCCGATGGAGGCGGAAATGTTGTAGGCCCGTGTGCTCAGATTTGGGCGCACGTTAAAGAACCCCAGGTGGTCAAAATTTCCGGAGCCCTCCACTACGGCGTCTCTCATAATCATATGGTGGTTTTGGGACGTTAAACTCCACAAATCATCACAATTATTATGTTTAGACATGTCATTTACCTTCATCGTCTATTCACGTCCTGTGATACCAAATTTGGTATATGTGGAGCTAGCGAAACGGCCCAAGCGCGCTATGAGCGTAGCATAAAGAGATGTTTTACATGACATTCATATTATGATTACTATGTTTGCATGTGTCATTTCCCTTCATTGTCCATTCACGTCACACAATTACCAAATTTGTTATATGTGAAGCTAGCGAAACGACCACAAATGCATCATGAGCACGGTATGATGTCATGTTTATCATGTTTGCATCAGTCATATACCTTCATCATCTATTGATGTCTCGTAACACCAAATTTGGTGTATATGAAGCTAGCAAAACGACCAAAGAGCACAATGAGCGTAGCATGTAGTCGTGCTTTACATGGCATGCATGTCATGATTTCCTCGTTAGGGTCAGTCGCTTATGTTCGCCGTGCAGTCATGTCATACCATACCGGTTTTGCAATATGTCATGTGAACGAAACCAGTGCAAGAGCAGCAAGACCATGGAATGTAAATTAAGACATTCATGAAATACATGTAATGATTTTCATGTTACGACTAGTCACTTATGCTCATCATACAGTCACGTTACGCCATACCAATTTCGGTATTGATACTATATTATCGAAACGCCCAGGAGAGCTAAGAGTCCTAGGCGGCTAAATAGATAAATACGGTCAAAGTCGCAGAAGTTTGCAAAGAAATGCTTTGTATTTAATAAACTAAAAGAGTGAAGCGGCAAAGCAATAAGGTAATGAGTGGAGCACAATTTATGGTCTTGCTCTTAGTTTTTCAAGCAGTAAAGGAAGGGCAGGATTGGAAACAGCTAGACATGATTGTGGTTCACCAAGCCCAGTGCTATTCAGGTGCACCGGGAACTCTTCAAGGAGAGGACAACGATAAATATATTTGAGAAAAGATGCATCAGCTTTTCAGTGAATGAGCATGCACCCGCTGCTGCTATCTGTAGGTATGTAAAGAACAATGAAATTAAAGCACATCCTTCACTTGTAGGTCAATGCATGTGACAACACAGCTTTCAAAAGTGAATCGTTATTATACATTAATTTCATATATTCAGTATTTTCAAGAAAAGCATAGTGAGAAGTAGAAATGAACTGAGCATGCAGCACTAAGACTTGGTGGGCATTCTTCCGTAGTATGCCACATTAAGTTGTAAAACTGAAAACACTGGAGTGTATGTCTTTTTTCTTAGTGCTGTTGTTGTAGCAAGCTCCTGCTTAAGAAACAGTCATCTGCCAGTTGTATGTCTGGTATATAAATGTGTAGGTGGGGAGGGGGAGATGGGATCGAGAGCAACAGCGGATGCAGACAAGGGGACTATTTTCACAAGATGTTTTAGTTGGTTCTAAGATAGGAATCTGCACATACAACTTGGCCTAGTCATACAATGCTGAAAAAAATAACTTCATTGAAGAAAATGAGAAATCAAGTGTTTAGTTACATCATGCCCATAACAAAAATTTTCCACCGTGCAGCGTTCTATTGACTAAGGAGAAATTGACTTCTATGGTCTATCCATCTAGCCGCCTACGTCTGATCGCTTTCGTGATCACACCCCTAGCTTTGGGTAAACCAAATTAGTATGGGAGGGTAAGAACATTTGACGAATACAATTGCCTGTCAGGTCATGAATAATGCCACAATCTCGTTGCGTATGATGTAAAACCCTTTCTTCCAGATGAGTGGCACACATCTGGCAGGTATGCGGTTATGTGCCCCAGGTGATTGACTGTTTGTCTACTCAAGAATGGCAAGATATAATATTGGTAATTTTAACACGACAACATTCAGGAAAAGTCAGTGTTCACCTTATAAATGTAGTGAATATATATCAGGGCCGTAGCAGAAATGAAAACCAAACATTCTGCGTAGCAATCAAGTCTTTTACCACAGAGCCACACCAGGTCTCGACACTGCTGTGGAAATAGACACCGCTCAGGCACCATGTCCATTTCAATTGCAATGCTAACTATAAAATTTTACAAAAATTACAGATGCACTCCTATGATGCAGCTGTCACGACCAGTTCACGTCAATTGTAGTTAAGCGCCATACACTTAGTAGATTTATGTAGCAGTGTTCGGGGCTACCATCCTTGAGAGCACAAGCGCTATATATCAGCTTACCACGTCTGATGTTGCTAGCACTCATGTTGCTGCTAACATCATTGTGCAAATGTAAACAACTGGTTATATAAAACATATCTGACTGTTGAACATACATCTGTGCGTACAACATTCGTCCGTTTTGCTAAATACACCACAGTCATCTTCCTTCAATGATACACGCAAGTCTCAAATGGTAAATTATGTTGTACAACATTTTTATACATTAACAGAAGTCACCACTTTTTCGGTGCTTTATTTGCGGTTCTTCTACATGGATGAAGTTTGTTTTCCCCCTAGAAGTTTGCTAACTTTCCAATTACAGTAAAAAGAAAACAGGTGGCTATCTGTTTTTTTAATCTTCAAAAGCGATTGATACTAGTTTGTTATTTGCTAAAAAGGGTGCCATTTCACGCCGGAAAATGAGGCACGCGTGGGCAGGAAAACCTACGGGGTGCAACAACGCGTACTACATACCCAGGCGTCGACCACTTGATTATGTACAACTATCGATCGTGCAGCTGTATGAGCCTTGAGTAGTGCCATACAGGCTCGTTCAATCTGATTCGTGTTTCTCAACCATGAACGACTCGCTTCTGCATTTGTGCACGATCGTGCAAATTACATAGTGTAACACTTGCATGGTTTAACCGACAAAGAAAATCGGCCTCGTTGACCGATAAAACGGCAGTAATGCCACTTATTAATTGATACATTCGATGAGCAAGCGGCAAAACAGTGAAAGCAAGTTGCCGATCAAGCACAGCGAAAAACGTACTATCACGCTCAGTAAAATTTGTACAAAGAACGCTGCCACCTCTCTCTCTCTCTCACACACACACACACACACACAAAAATCAAATATTAGTAATCACAAAAATAACGCTGAAGCACGCAGTGACAGTGCAAGTAAGGTCTCTAGTGCAAGGGGCTATAGTGCATGTTCAAGCGCTGCAAACACCATCCGCGTCCGTCAAGCACATAAGCAACGATAAGCACAATTGCAGTGCTCGTGTAAGGACACCGCAATCACCACACTCCCAGCACAACACAAATGTGTACAGCTCGCGATCGCGCAAGGCGATCGCAGCAGGATCTAGTAACGTTGCACACGCCACACGCCGAGTGAACCTGAGGTTGCCTGACCCCCTGTTACCCAAAAGCCACAGCACGCCACACGCTAGAAAAATATGCCCAGGGAACCAGATTACAGTGTACTAATTTGATTTAACGCTGCAGAGAACCTCAGGTTGCCTGACCACCGTTCTCCAAAAGCCATAGCTTTGTACGGATCCAAGCCAAGTTGGGTGAAAATAGCGAGCAGTCAGTCATTGCTCGCTATTTGGTAGGTGTTTTGAAGCTGAAGTGGTAGGTGTTCTGTGTCATTGCCGGCGGAGTACGCGGCACTGGCGGCATATCTGGGTGGTGTTGCACTGCACCGTGCGACGCGGCACTCCGCTCTTGTGGAAGTGTCACAGTGTTATCCTTTCGCGGCATTCTGGAATTTTGGCGTTTCTGCTGCATTTCGCGCGCCAACTGCTCTGCTTGAAAACATCGTGACGGTGACGCTTTATTTCGTCGCAAGCAAGCTTTCAACGATGGGCGACCGTGCGATTGTGGTGAAGTACTTTCGTATTGCGGGTGTTGTTAGCGCGTACTGGCTAATTTCAATATCCCTTGTTTTCATCAACAACACTCTTCTGTCAGACAAGAAGAGGAAGCTTGATGCTCCGCTGTTTATCACGTTCTTTCAGTGCTTCGTGTCCTATGCCCTGTGCGTAGTACTAAGCTTTCTCAGCGAGAAACTTCCAAGTTTGTTTCATTTCCCCAAAGTTAACCACGACTTCAACACATTGAAAATGCTAATGCCACTTTCTGCCTTTTTCGTCGCCATGGTCACATTCAACAATCTCTGCCTGAAGCACGTCGGCGTCGCCTTTTACACCGTCAGCCGTTCACTCACGACCGTCTTCAACGTGATCTTCACGTACGTCGTGCTGCGCCAGACCACATCAGTGCCTGCCGTTGCGTGCTGCGGCATCATTGTGGCGGGCTTTCTTCTGGGAGTAAACCAGGAAGGCCACATGGGATCTTTGTCTGTATTTGGTGTGACCTGTGGTGTGCTCGCCAGTGCAACTTTGTCGATGTACAGCATCTACACGAAGAAGATGTTGCCGGCGGTTGGGGATAGTGTATCGCTGCTCACCTTCTATAATAATGTTAATGCCCTGGTGCTCTTCTTTCCTTTAGTCATACTTTTTGGCGAGGTGCCTGTCATCTACAGGTTTCCATTTTTGTCAGACCCTGTGTTCTGGAGTCTTATGTTTGTCAGTGGAGTCTTTGGTTTTCTTATTGGCTATGTGACAATGCTGCAAATTCAGGTTACATCACCACTTACGCACAATGTTAGCGGTACAGCAAAAGCTTGCACTCAGACTGTGCTTGCAGTAGTCTGGTTTTCCGAAGTGAAGTCGGTTCTGTGGTGGATCAGCAATGGGTTGGTACTTCTAGGCTCAGCGGCATACACACGTGTGCGCCAGCTCGAAATGCTGAAACACCACATGAACACTGCCAAGCCCGAGGGCAAAGGTGGCAGCAAAGACACTGTCATGAATGTTTAAAGCCTGTTGCTCTACTTTTGCTAGCATCAGTTAGTGAACCTTGTAGTTCATTCAGAATCGCACAGTTCTGTTAGTGATGCAGTGGTGTCTGTCATATGATTTGGTGTGGCATATTCTGGACAGTGAGAATGCAAAAGAGCTTTAGGGTAGTACAATAGTGTGAATGAAAGTTGTATTTACACCAGGCAATGTGTTGAGTATTCTGTAACTTGTTTGAATATGTTTTTTCATCATGGAACTTTTTATGTTCATTCATAATATATACTATGATTGTAAGTATGTATTTACTGTATTTTGTACACCTCAGCACGTACATTTGGTGCATGTGGGATCTTTTTCGGATTATGCTTAAAGGCGGTGTGTGTATCATCTGACATGGTCTGGAGCGAATCCTGTGAAAATATTTCCTTGTGATAAATCAAGAGTGATGAAGCATATGTGTTTTACATCCTTCTTGTAAGACTAAATTGCCTTTTTCATTTGTAAAGTATTGTTACTAAATACTGTGCTCGCAGTATTGAACACTGTGAATACTATACAGCGCAGTAAATACTGTGCTCACAAAATAACAACTAATCAGAAGCTAAGATTATAAAGGGGTACTGACACAAAATTTCATGGCAAAGATAGACTGTGGGATCAATTCCCTTGAACATGTGTATATCATCTGCAAAATATCAACAGCGAGTAGAGCTTAAAAGGTATTATACATCGCTTTTGAAGTTTGCATGCATGTGGTCTTCACACCCTCGAAAGTGACCCCACGTGCCCCCCTACTTCCCTCGCATCACCACGCTGAAATCAATGCAACGATTTATGATGAACTCATAACCACCATTTTTTCTTTTCTCGCATTTTCTCCAGCAGACTACTGCGTGGCAGCTGCTCGCGAGTCCATAGTTGCGGTGCACACGTTGAAAGTTTTGTGTTTCGTGACACTGCTGTCCCGTTTTCTGCTTGAAAAGACTTCCTTTCAAACAGTGTGTCACAGTTCTGTCTGCTGACTTGGTCGAGCGTTTTGCTCACTAATTGGTGATAGGTGCACCCGGCATTTTGTCGTTCTTGGAGCTCTCTTAAGCCGAAACTGAGACTGGTCTGTAATGGGGAGCCTGTAATCATTTGTCATGTGCTGCAGGAAATGATGTGTCGTGTAAACAGGCCCCCAGCAACACATTGCAGTCGAAACAAGCCAAAATTTTTGTGTCGGTACCCCTTTAGGCCCTCAGCAACACATTGCAGTCGAAACGAGACCAATATTTTTGTGTCAGTATCTCTTCAAGCTCATTTAAATAATTTTTTAAGGAATTAGTATTACTCAATAAGTGAATTGGAGGGAAGTGGAGTTGAAGCCTGTTTGACAGGTTACGCTTGCAGATCCACATTCATCTCAAATAGTATATAGTTCTATTTTGTGTAGTCCCCAAAGTTCATTAGTTTAACTTCTCTGGCACAGCCCTATGATTTTTGAAGCCTTTCAGGAATCTTATGATTTCAGGAATCTAAGATTTCCCACAACAGTATAGAGTTATGTTCATAGTTTTTGCTAAATTACCGTGGATGTATAGAGCCATTTGTGTGCTGCTTTATACTGAATTCTGCAACTCCAGCCATATAAGCTTAAGTAGAACTGTGAGTCAGATTGTGTCATTTTAGCAACTTAGCCAATTTTTGCTGCTAATAAATGAGTGTATTTTTGCTTATTAACCACTAAAACAGACACCCTTCTTCTTTTCTTAACCAAGGTCTGCACATGAAGCAAGCACACTTGGTAAATGCAGGAAAAGGAAATAAACTTCGGTATATACTGAATTGAAGAAAAGAAAGGACTGCCTGTTCACGGATACATTGTTCCTAATTATAAATTTATAAAATATATTTATGAAGTATAAAACGGGGACCAATTGGGGTTACAAGATTAAACGAAGCATTAACCCTTTCAGGGTCAAAGACGCACATATACATCATTCCCTGTCATTTATAATGCATGCCTTTTTCGGTCATTCCTTATGCTTGGCATAGGCTGCCACATTGCAGGAATATGGGGAGTTTTTTCCTTGCACGAATATCTTCCTTAATTTTTTTTATCATTTACTACAGCGCTGTGCTGGCTAGTTTAGGTTTCATTCTTCGGCCTGTTCCTGCTTGTTGTGCCTGCAAGACTGATGGCTTACCAGTTTAGAATCTTTTTAAAAGGTGACCTTTTTGTTACTCTCTCGTTTGTTGCTCCTAGGTAAGTGATCACACTTGTCTTTGTGCTAGCGCTGACCGACACAAACAATGCTGCTGTAGTTGCGTTTTTTGTTTCGGGGACCCACAAAAACAGCTCCGGTCTTGTTGACGATAAGAAGAAGGAGTATTATAGGTTTTGAACTTTTGCTATGAAAGTGCGGACCAGTTTCTCTGCCGCTAGTGTGTCTAGTGGCGATTCGTCCGATCTGGCAGCGATTCCACGGTGTTGCCACTTGACTGCGAAATCAGAATCTGATTCAGTAAATGTCAGCCCGTCATAATGGAGTTACTTGTAAGTTAAGACTTGGATGATGAATTGGTAAAATCTCAAAAGCGCGTGTAACGAGACTAGATTAAAAGTGGCTTTTCTCTCCCATGTTTCTACGTAACGCCACTTTGTGCACTCATTTTGGACTGCACACAAATGTTTATTTCCACGCATAGCTTCTTAACAGTCGTGTAGGTTTTTTTTTTAGAATTTATTTTGCTGTTACAAATAAAGAGTGTGTATGATTTTTTTGTCATTTTACGGTCACTCAAAATTTTGGTCAATTTCTACCCTAAATAGACTCATCTAAAAAATTCAACTTGGCAGTTAAAAAAAGAGAATATACATTTATGGCCTGCATTTTGCAAAAAAAAAAGACCCTCAAAGGGTTAACATGCCCTTTTTCAGCATGTGGGACCTGTTGTTTCTTTTTGCGTGGTGGTAATGCAACATGTGTGTTTACTTCAATGCAAATGCTTTGATAAGGTGGCCGCTACATAGTGTTTTTCTTTTAAGCAATACAGTTTTTATAAAAATTGTTTGATAGTCATGCTCCAGTCATTTTTGCCCACTAAGTCTTACCTTAAGGCTGAAATGCTGTGCTGTAGCTAAAGTGAAGTGACTAATTAGTGAAAACTTCCGATTTAGTCCTTGATTTGAGCGCAGTTGTTTATATGGGTAAAGCTGTAGTCTGGGACATTTTAAGACATACCCATTTTTTAGAACTTTCTATAGTTGCACACAGTCAGAAATATTCATCATCCAATTTTCTCGCCGATACTGAAACTGACTGTGCTCACTGTACAGGAAATGTGGCCGATATTTTACGTCAGACTGGGACTTCCAGTGACAAGAAAACGACCGCACTTGAATCGAGATGCGTCGAAGCGAAATCTGGTCTGGAAAAATGGCAACTAGCTTCAAATACGAAAGTCGACCGTGTATTCTTTGCGTACAATATGTGGTGCTTCTGTATCTCAGACTCATCTCAAAACAGGAGACTGTATCTCAAAACAAGATCCTGCTTTAATGCACCTTCATTCAAATTCCGTCACTTCTTTGCCACCCAATGTTCCAGTCTTAAGTAACAGAGTGACCGCATTTCTACCATGCTAGGCACATTCAGTTTTTATACATTCGTGAAAATCTGATGAATATCTCAAAGTGTGGGCAACGTTTCTTGAGTGCAAAAATGTAAAGAGCATGTCTGTCATAGGACTGGTCTAAGAAATGTGAATTAAAAAAAATTCTGTTTAATTCACACTTTTGCAAAATAACCTAATCTAGTCAACTATGTTTAGTTTGCATACGTGTAAGTGAAACAATTAAAGATCTATCTTGCCTTTTGCTTTTCTGTGTGGTGTCACCTTAATCCTGCATACTTAGTTTTGTTTTGCTTCTGGTTATTTTCACTGTAGAAACATTTAATTCCATCTCATAGTTCCATGGAATGCTGCCTCGCACAGCTTAATATTACAAGAGTATCCTTTTTGTTTTAAGTTGTTTATTTTAAACGCAAAAACGGACACTCGATGGACATCTTGTCGAAATTATGATGGGTACTTGTGCAGTAACAAACTCAACTGTCTTCGTTCACAACCAGCCCCACCGCGGTGGTCTAGTGGCTAAGGTACTCGGCTGCTGACCCGCAGGTCGCGGGATCAAATCCCGGCTGCGGCGACTGCATTTCTGATGGAGGCGTAAATGTTCTAGGCCCGTGTACTCAGATTAGGGTGCACGTTAAAGAACCCCAGGTGGTCGAAATTTCTGGAGCCCTCCACTACGGCATCTCTCATAATCATATGATGGTTTTGGGATGTTAAACCCCACATATCAATCAAATCGTTCACAACCAGTGTACTTGTGCCTAACCTTAAGCATTGATCTCCATATTGTTCGCGCCGCTTCACACGCTCACAGAAGCGCACGCAACTTGACATCGAATTAGAAAGGCTTCGGGCGTTACGTAGACGTGCTGAGAGAAGATACAGGCGTACCAAGTCGATTATTGATCTCAGAGTAGCAAGGCGTATGCAGAAAAAAATACAATGCCGAAAAGACAAGCTGCAGGATCAAAGATGGAAAAGCTTTTGTGAGTCATTAGACCCACACAAGCCATTGTCTCATGTATGGAGAACTCTACAGGGTGTTCGCTCAGGCACCATGCAACGTCACCCCTTCAAGGCTCTCGCACTTCGTCTCAACCCCCGTGAAATTGACGTTGCAAACAATTTTTGTGCGAACATCACCAGCGGGACAGTCCTATTCTCCGATGTGCTTTTATGCGATATCCCCGGTCCACGAGATATAAGTATGGATGCTCAATTTTCTAAGGAAGAGCTAGAAGTTGCACTCACACTGTGTAGGTGTTCTTCTTCACCAGGGCCCGATGAGATAACGTATTCAGCTCTGCGCCACTTAGGCCAAGCAGCTAGACGACACCTGCTAAATTTATTTAATCGGTCATGGGAAGATGGCATTGTACCTCAATAATGGAAACGGAACCGTCTTATGCCGCTTCTAAAAGCAGGGAAATCCCCTCTGGTGCTGACATCATACCGGCCTGTAGCTCTCGCCAGCTGCGTTGGGAAAGTCATGAAGCGCATGATTCTCATGCACCTGGAATGGTTCCTTAAATGGCACAACATTTACCCCGACTCCATGGCGAGATTTCGACGAGGCCGTTCATCGATTGACAACGTCATCGATTTGGTGTCATCAGTAGAACAGCAGAAATTTAGGAAACGACTAGCACTTGCGCTCTTTCTTGATTTGAAAGGTGCATATGACATTTCCCATCAAGCTATACTAGACACACTGCCATTAATTAAACTGGGAGGGTGAATGTTTTGATAAATCCGGAGCTACCTGACACGTAGATCCGTTTTTGTATATACTGAAGATGGTCCGACCTCGGACCACTACACGTGCCGTGGCATCCCGCAAGGTGGTGTTTTAAGCCCAGTTCTTTTCAATCTTGCTTTGCTTGGCCTGGTTGAAGCTCTCCCGGAAACAGTCAGTGTTTCAATATAAGCTGATGACATCTGTGTCTGGGCATCTGCATTGACACGTCTACAAGTTCGAGCAAGGATACAGAGGGCAGCGTCGCAAGCATCTGACTATCTTTGCACGCAAGGCCTAACAATCTCAACAGAAAAATGTGCACTGGTGGCCTTCACGCGCAAGGCGATGACAAGTTACCCGATAAGCATTAATGGCTAGCCCATCTCTTACAAGGCTAGCCATCGTTTTCAGGTATCATTGTTGACTGCGACTTCTCCTGGAGCCCTCACGTGACTAGCTTCAAAACGAAACTGGTATCGATTGCCCACGTCCTGAAAGTCATCGCTGGAAAAAGATGGGGTCCGTCGTTCAGTTCTATGCTACAGCTTTACCAGGCACTTTTTATTGGTGTACTGCGCTACAGTTCTCTGCTTACTAAAACTTGCAAGACAAACATTCGAGCACTTCAGAGTGTGAAAGCACAGGCACTACGCGTTTGTCTCGGCCTACCACGAACTGCCTCAACCGCTGGAACAGTTATATTGGCTTGGGATCATCCCGTTACGACCTATGTCACAACCGACGTGCTCGGAGCACATATTCGACACATTTCATGGATGGTATCGAACCATTTGACATTTTTGCCAAAACAACGACCGCAGGCGTCATTCTCTAAGGTCGTCAGCTCCCACCGCGCTTTGCTACCATCAGGTTTTATACCCTTGGCACGTTCACCGTCCACTTTGTGGAGCCTACGATAACTTGATCTGCGCCTTGCCGTCCGAGAAATAAGAAATAGAAAAGTCCTTTCTTTCTTGGCCTTGAAGCAAGTGACTCTGGACTGTTTACACACTTTCTACGCTGACAGAATCCACGTATACACGGATGGATCTACCACCCAGACTAGCTCCACCGGCGCCACCGTCATTCCATCGTGACACATCAACCTCACTTACAAACTTTGTCACGTGAGCACATCGACTGGTTCGGAAATTGATGCCCTGCGAGGTGCCATCGTTTATATCAAGCAACAACTGGCTAATCGATGGGCAGCATTCTGCGACTCCAAGGCGGCTCTACAATGTCTTTTGTCGGCACTTCGTCGCGGGTCGTATGAACAACTGGTATGGGCGATCAGAGAAATGCTGCACTATGCGACCAAGGACACAGCGTTGTGTTCCAGTGGATACCAAGTCTTTGCGGTATCTTCGGCAACGACCTCGCCGATGAAGCAGCCAGAAATGCTCATGTGCTAACAAACCCTGTGTCAGTACCTTTATCTAGGATTGACTCGGCTAGATACCTCAGTAAGCTGGCGCAGGACATGACACTCCAGAAATGGCAGTCATCACAGTTCGCACATCATCGACTATATTCTCTCGATCCATCTCTGTGACTGCGGCTACTCTCTGGTCTTTCTAGGGAGGAAGGTAGAGTGTTGTGCCGTCTGAGTCTGGGCGTAGCCTTCACCAATGCCTACTCGTTTAAGATAGGGATAGCCGACAGCGCGGAGTGCAACGACTGCGCCGTCGATGAGACTATTGAACACATCTCATGTTACTGCCCGGCATACACAAACGAGAGGCTTCAGCTGCGCAGTGTTTTAAATCAACTGGACAGAAGTGATTTCACTGTCGAGAAAGTATTGGGACCATGGCACTGCCCATCCAATTTCTGAAAGGCAACGAAAGCACTGTTGCATTTTCTCAAAGACACTGGCCTGTTTCATCATTTGTGATGGTGAAACTATTATGCGTCGGCCCAGTCAGTGACCTTTTCTCTACTCTTCTATAACTTTCTTTCCCCCTCTCCCCTTTCCCAGTGCAGGGTAGCCTACCGGGCTCAGCCCTGGTTAACCTCCCTGGCTTTCTCTTTGTTCTCTCTCTCTCTCTCTCCATATTGTTGCTTGAAAAAATGCAGGCACAATATTATATACAAAACTGCAGTTTTCAGTGGTTCAATAGTTTCTGAACTCAATTATTTTGTCCCTGCACCATTCTCAAATAGTGAGTATCAATATTATTATTTCTACTTGTGTGCCTTTTCCTCATACTTGTGTTCACCCGCAATGGGAATTAGGCAAGAACTTAGTGGTTTATTGCATGATTTATGGGTTGTGGTCACATGAAGATAAATTATAGGGTTATGAGGATATATTAAAAAATATATGAAGATATATTAAGGCAGTCATGAAGATATATGAAGATATACTTAAAACACAATTATAGTGTAACCTTTCAAAAACAACAGCAGGAAATCATTTAACTTTTGTTTGTCCTAGTCAGTTCAGCATTTTTCACTTCACTGATAATACCTGGAAACGATTAAGCATTACCTAGGAACGGTAATTTATTTGTTTTGTTGGAAACCTCGTAAATGGAGTTTTGTTAAATCAAGTTTCAGGTGTATTTGTGAACCTGTAGATGAAAAGGAGGTCAGATAATGACTAAAATTGTTATGTACGTCTACAAAAACAACCCTCTAATATAATTGATGGATGGACATGGTGCATCATTTCTAGTACTCTACTGTTCTCACATGTGTATATATATTTACAGGCAGATCACTGCACTAGCTTAACCCTTTCTGAGGAGGAGAAATAAACTTTATTATAAGAAACCAGCAAGTTATAAAGTGGCCGGGAGTAGGCCTTCCATGAGGGGACGTCAAGGGCTTTTTCCTCCGCATTATGGCCCGAAAAATTACCCAAAGCTCAAGCACAAGAAGTTCACTTGCTATTTTACAGATTGTGCATAATGTAGTGACAAAACATGTGCAAGTATCAGCTGCAACAAAACTTATCCAGCAATGCTCTAGCATGTACTGCTTTGGCAGTGTCGCACTGGGCAGGGGCTGAAAATTTAACGTACCACAAAGGGTTAAAGATGACAGCCAGCATTGGCTCGCAGATATCCTGAACTGCTCCTGGCAGCAGAAGCGGGCCCTCAGAACAGCTAAGAAAATGGTTGGATGTAGTGAAGTAGGCCTTGAAAATGTTGATGTTGAGGATTAGGATAGAAAGCAATATAGTGTTGTCGGGAGCACTTTTGTACATCATTAATGTCAAGTTACAAAGGTCATGGTAGGTGCCCATATAAGAGGAGAGGAGCCCCTCCAAAAGCTCCACAAGTTTGAAGTTGGCTGTTTGGGGCACAAGTGTACCAGGTGAAAATCTTAACTCGTAAAGCATCGTAGGGATTTTGTTATGCATTTCTAATTCCAATACTGAAGTATAGGCAACTTGGTGCATGTGATTGGCCACTGTGATGCCATCATGTGTATGCTTGTTGAAGTAGCAGCCATTGGTAGAACAGTGTTGAGAGGTTAAAGGACTCCTGACACCAAATTTGGAAACTTGAGATGCTTGTGTCGTTTGATAGTCCTGCATGTAGGGCCACCTTTGACCGATTATTAGTAGTGAATGTAGCCTAGAAGATATTTTAATTTGGTTTTAAAGTAAGGGTGTGTGCTCTTCCTAGTATTCAGGCACAATCAACATTTCTGTGCTTTCATGTAGACCAGCAGTCCCCTTGTAATGTTGCAGAGATCAACATTTACAAGGTGTGCACAATACCCTGACTGGCACCCAGCAAGGACTATTGTTCGTCACCTGCCTCGCTCTGTTGTCGGGCTGCTTTCAAGGTGGTTTTGGCTGCCTATACCAGGAATGCTTTTTTTTTCTGAGGGGTACACACTCAAAGCACCCACATCCTCTCATTATTCACCGCACGGTGGCCCCGCTGTTTCAAAACAGCACGTTTCAGCTTCACCAAAAAGCTTGAGCACACTGTTTCAGGCACTGCTCTCCTGTGAGGTGCTAGTTTCTTACGGCATTTAAGCAGGCATTGTAAACTGCTGCAAGATCGCTCTGAATGAATGCCACTCGCATTAATTATACGGTATGTTAGAACATTTACGATATGATTTCACGATTACCAGGCGCAAAGCTACAAGTTACAGTAAAAAACTCGCAAACAAAACTTTCCCGTCAAATGCCTTTTAACTAATTCATGTCTGTATAATAAAAAAATAAAAAACAAAGACAGCTTCGCACTAGTGCTGCCAAGTGTGAAGGAAGTGTGGAGATGGGTGGCTTTATTTGCTTATTTTTTCCTTTCTTTCCTTCTATCTTTCTTTCTGTATTTCTTTTTTTCCTTCTATCTTTCTTTTTTTCTTCGTGTTTTTTCTCTTTCTCTGTATTTTTTGCTTGCTCTTTCTTTATATTTTTTTCTCTCTCTTCAATTCTTTGTTTCGTTCTGCCTTTTTCTTTCCTTTCTTTCTCATCCTTTTTATGCTATGCTTTACTCTCTTCTTTGCCCTTTTTGTTCTCTCACTTCTCTTTCGCAACCCCTTGTTATAATACATGCAAAACTGTGCTATGCTCTGCTAGCATGCTTAAATAGCCGAGTGTTTTGTATGCTTGCCTTCCAATTTTGGGTATGTGGTTTCAAATCCTGCCTCGTCAAAAACTCTGTCTCTCACTCTATCTCTGCAATTCTTTTCTCACCCACTAGAGTTAGTGCCATGGTCGTCGGCAGGATCTTCTCTTGGGGGAGGCAAACCAGTGTTGCTTTGCAGGTGGGGAAGGGTATTTGGTGATGTAGCTTGAGGTGGGCAAGTTCCCCTTTCGCACCCCCCTGCCGACACCCATGGTTATTGCATACCATATTGGTCAAGTCACTGCATGTGTTCTGGGTGCGAAGCAGAAACTGAAGAAGAGGACCAAGAGAGTGCATGCCAGCTCATGACGATGATCGTTCGTGTTCGTAGGTCATGGAGCAATGCTCGGCTTAAACATCTCAGCCGCTAAATGAGGGAAAATTCAGCAGTGCCGTGATGAGCTAAATTGTAGTAAAAAGTAATATAAGGGACATTTCCATCCCTCTAGTGGCACTCCTAACAATATATAGATACATATCTGTAAGGATACCATTCAATCACTCAATTAGACCATTGGTGGAATAATTGTGAGAGGTCGTAGAGACAGCTATTGTGGCAATTATGGGATGGGACAAGTGTCGTCACAATACAATATCTTGGGTGAGTCAGTTTTTAACTTTCACGTTTACAATATGTTGAGCAAATATGGCACAGAGAAGCCATATTAGATGCACTTCTCATCGGTGCTTATCTGTGTGAAGAATCTGTGTGCTTAGTCTGTGTACATTCTGCAAATATGCAAGTCTCTTCATCTGAAGTCATCATAGTAGGCTCAAAAGGGGATCCAGTGAGGAGAGTGATGCAGACAGGAGGCGGTATGCAAATATCCATAAGAAGACACATCTCATTATTGATAATTAGCATTCTTCATTCTTTCATTCTCTGCCTAGTAAAAATGTGTTCCGTATAAGGTTATTCAGCAAATTCATCAATATAATGTCAGCTTTAACACAGAAGTGGCTATGAAATCATACACAGGCCTTGATGAAGTTGTTTTAATTGATGCTTGCCATCTCATCAAAAGCAGCTAAAGCAATTTTACAAGCCTTTGTTGGTTGCAAACTTCCTTGTATTTGAGTCATATAACATGCAATAAAGAGTAAGGTTATGCCTATGGACTGTGTTGAAAAATAAGACCCCCTTCTGCTTCAACATTCTACCCTAAGTCAATGAAGGGGCTTGCCAGAATGGGCAAAGTATAATTTTCTACATATAGCATTTTTAGTTCAAAGCGTATTTAAAAAATTTTTCACAACTCAACCTGTCTCGTCGGATTATGTGAAGCAGCAGCCAACATATTACACTGTTTACTCAAGGTTTATTTTTTTTCAAGTCCTGTAAGTAGCCAGAACGTTATGCTGCATGGGTCACCAAAGGAATCAGCTGACTGTGAAGTGGAGATCACAAGAATGGTATAGAAAAAAGCAGAAAGAATCTCTACAAAATCTCGGTTCAGAAATATGGTAGATGACATAGGAGAGCTATAAAAAGCTGCTCAGACTAAATAACTGAATAAACAAGTGGTATAGCTATGTTTCTGATGTTGTATAGTTGTGCCCAGAATTAACCTCGATGGTTAGACCCACTGTCTTTTTACTAGTTTTTATTGATTATTTTTCTGGGAAGATTGTGTAAACAAAAACAAATGCTGTTTATGGTTAGTAAAAGTCTTATCATATCTCTTTGTGAGTGTACTATTAACAATGCTTTCCCTTCAAGCATATTATGTGTATTATGATGTCAAATAAGCATTAGAAAAACTTGTAAACATCCACAAACACTTTGATAATTAAGGGGGGACAAGCACAAAATTGTAAAAAGGGCTGACTTTCAAAAATTGCAATTTGAGGTATCTATAGTCAAAAGAATGTTTTGAAAAAATTTTATATCATGAAAATTACCATTTCTACTTGTTAAAAGCTAATTATATGAAATTACAAATGTTCTTAAAACTGAGAACATAATTTTCTCAGCATTGTTACTTTTGTGAAGTTAATGTGCCTTACGGAAGTTTTGAGCCAGTTTCTGTGAAGATATCTAAGTTAACTTGGTACCAGCACTTGAACTACAGGCTAAAGCTTTTCTTTTTCTCTCAACCTTGATAGAATTGTAATTATATGGAAAATAGCAGTTAATTACTGGAAGCTCATTTTTACCTTCCAAGCTTAAAAATTATTTCTGATCAAAGAAATAGCCATTTTGACATATAGTTTGCTTTATCCTGTAGGGTGAACATTTTAGAGGAAACACCTAGTGAGATATTTGAAATATGTTAGCACATTTGAAATCTCCATTCAATGGTACACATGTATGGTAATTTTCATGACAGTAGGATAATATATGAAAAAGATTTTTAAGGCCCTCGTTCCCCTTAAGGAAGCGTCACTTTATTAATCTATTTCTGAAAAGGACAGTCTACCGTAACATTACAAGTATGTGATTGTGAAAGATGGACGGAATCCTGTGATAAGCTCAAAAGATTGCATGCATGGTTAGAAATTAAGGCATGAGGTTAAGGTTGAACTGTGGCAGTTTTGACTATGCAGCCTTGTTTTCTTGAAATCATTCCATTGTCTCATTGGCTAATTATGAT
This sequence comes from Rhipicephalus annulatus, assembly GCA_013436015.1. NCBI lineage: Eukaryota > Metazoa > Arthropoda > Arachnida > Ixodida > Ixodidae > Rhipicephalus > Rhipicephalus annulatus. The sequence goes on along the minus strand of WOVY01005155.1, from coordinate 92,295 downwards.
AAACACAAAACGTGAAGATGGCATATTCTTCCTTTATTCCATTAGGAGCATAAAATTCATAGCTGTCATTTGTTTTAACTTGCACATTTTATTAGGTAATGATGGTTTCAAGACCCCTATTGTGTATTAGTGCAAAGAGAGCAAGTATCATACAATATGAAAGCACCAAGCATTGCTACTAACGTTTTCTGAGGCCTGTACTTCGGAATATTTTGAATGGAACATTCTTGTTGAACTATCCTGAAGCTTAAGGGGAGATGCAAGTAGAAAAACACGACTTTTTTCCAAAATTACATATTTTTTGTTTCTGTTTGCTTTGACGAATGTAGTGTCTCTACTTTCATGACAAAAAACTAAAGATTGCAATTAAATTCGAAGCAGGTTAAAACTGATTTTCAAGAGCACAAAGTGGTTACAAAAATTAAAAGGAGCTTATTGTCTAAAGTCCCCTAGAAATTGTCACCTGGTTGCTTGCCTTTGCATTCCGCATGGGCTGTTTTTTAAAGCCACATGCTCGAAATAACAATAATTGCCAAGCTCTGCTGAGGAAAGAAATGATTTTTTCCACATAGATGAGCTTTCACTTATACCTTTGAAATGCTTTTTTCTCAAGATCAATTTTTGGGCAACTTTTTGAGTTAAGCATCATATTTTTGGTATTTTTTATAGCCAGGTCAGGATAAAATTTTGCCCATATATTTATTAACTTGTGAAGGGTGCAAGTATTTTTTTTAACTTGATATCGACTCTATAAATGTTGAAAACCTGAATTGAATAATTAGTGGGGGTTGAGAAATCTAAGAATTCTCACATAATAATTTTTCTTGTCCATTAATATGTTTTATATGCACTGCCTTGAGAGTTATTTACATTCTAGAGCCAATGTAGAGAAATATGAGCCATCAATAGTGGCATAAAAAGTTTGTCCAAAACCAACTATATGCTATACATTGCCGTGGTATAAAACGAAAATTCTCCAACTTACCATAGAGATAATTACATATTTGAAATCAGCATAAAAGTCTATATAGACAGCAAAAATTTTATTGCCCTAGGCTACAGCTTAATGCAACTTTTTTTTAATTGCATCTCCCCTTGAAGAAACTAATTCAATAGGATGTGATACAGCTACAGACTCTATTAAAGGTGACAAGGAGTATAAGTAAAGTCACAAGATCAAGAATTTAATGAGAATATCAGGAAATCACTTTACACCAGACAAGTATGTTTTGAGATCTCTGGTAGATGACTTCATCATGCAATGTAATAGCGAAGAAAATTATGATTGCGTATTGTTGACCCATGACTAATGCTTATGCTGTGATGCTTTTGTTAGTACACATTATGTTTTGACAAAGTGTTTCTGCCTGTTCGACTATAGTGCTAAAAAACCCCTTGCAGTGATTGCTTATATGAACTGTGGTAATCTGTTTTCTTTTGTTATTTGTTTCTCAGTGTTTTATTAAAGATTTGAATTCATATCAGTTGTGTTTTTGTAAGTCTCGTATCACCTACTTATAATAGAAAACTGAATGTAATGCTATTAACCTATGGTACTCACAAACAGATGAATTCTTATATACTTCAGTAAAGATAATCTGTGAGGGATTACTGAGAAGCAGAAAATATTACATTTATGCATGGAAAAGTCACAATAAACTGAATCATAATGAAGGATGGCTGGTTTTGCTACCAGAAATCTGCACACATTTTGGCTACATATTACACATAACAGCAGATGAATACTACTTTGTTTTAATTCTTCTTAGGTCTCCATAAAATAATCTGAAGCCACACAATTTTATACTGTAGTCATGCACAGTTTACGATAAGCTGAAGTAATTTCATTCGTTCGTAATACAAGTTTTAAAACAATTAATCTGATGCCTTGATGAATTTCATGTGCTTTCATAGTGTGATGGCTTTTCATAAACTGATAAAAAGGTTAATTATTCAGGCTTAGAGTGTGAAATCTACATGCAATGCTGTGGATGCAATGTAAGGCATATGCAAACACTACTCTGCTGTTACTCATAGCTGTGACTAGCATATGCAAACACTACTCTGCTGTTACTCATAGCTGTGACTATCTCTTCAATGAAGGACTACATGACTTTGCTGCATAAAATAAGCTGTCCATCTATGTACAGTGCGCTCGGATTGAATTGTGACTCGGATTAAAATGTGACAATCTAAGGCTAATAAATGCACACAGTTTTGTTTTCATCATCGTGGATTCATATTGCAACACTATAATTTCAACTTGAGCACTTACATCAGAGTCATCGGTACCTTTCTGCCTTAATAATAGTGAAATATCATAGTTATCTCAAGAAATTGCACATAACTCTCAAAATGCATCACTTTTTCTTTAAATATTCTGTTAACCTATTAAGGCCCAGTGTAGTTTACAAAGTACACTTCCTTTTTTGAGAATAGAAAATACATGACAGAATATTCTTATCTTGCTCATGTAAATTTCAGATGCCAGAGGTAGCAGCAGGATAATCCTAACTTGGCATATTGACTGGGTTCTATTTTTATATTTTGTGAGTCGTTAAAGAGAACAACAACTGGCCAGAAGCTGTAATTATATCTTTAAAAAAATGAAAATACCATGAAATATAGGAACAGATTTCAGCATTTTTTTTTTGCATTGTGAGTATGATTTAGTACGCTAAATCGTACTTGAAAGTAACAAAAACCTGCCGGTGGCCCAACCTAGTGAAGGAGAATTGAAGCTGGATTATGAAATATGGAGTCAATCACTTCTTGTACGTAGTTACGTAGCCTGAGGCTGTCATGCACGCCAGCCCTCAAAATTTGACGATGCATATTATTATGCTGCCCCGCTCAATTCTGCCATGCTTACGACGTAAAAATAATTACATGGTGAGAAGCTGCACTGCTGTCGTGGCCATCTGTGGACCATTTAGAGCTGTGGCGCATGTGCGTGGAGTGCACGCATGGGCAGTAAACCAGCACAGTCAAACACGACCTACTCTCGTGCGCACTGTTTGCACCGTGTGAGTATACGACTTCATATTCGCTGTAGACAGAGAAATTTCGATTACAAATGTTTTACGATGTTTTCTACTTTGCCATTCTATGATTAGACTCATTGATAGATAAGCTTTCTGTTACACTCACAAAAATGGCACCAAACATTAGGAAAATGAGAGCCATTCAGGTGCATGTGGTCAGTACTCCTCTTTCTAAATTGATTTGAGGTTTTACAATTTATAAGCTGAAACAACGAACTGCTTCTGCTTCAGAAAGAACAGATTAATCCCTGCAAAGCGAGAGAAGCGTATAGAGATAGTTTTGTTCTGAGGTGTAATCAAATGTGAGTGTGCTTTGTATAGTACAACAAAACTTCATTGGAGCGTACATGTACAGGGGGGGCCACAGTCTCCAAGTTCCCAGGCTATGCTCCCGTGAGAATACTTGAGATAGTGGCCTGGAAACTTTTGACCCCCCCCCCCCCACGTACCTATTTTGCATTGCCTGAGAGATTGAGCCAGTTATTTTTTGTGTAAGAATGCCATTTTTCGGTTATCTGAGACTCATGAGGCTGCGACAGATGTCGCTGTAAATATGCCAGAGGTGGTTGATGTTTTCATTCTCACTTATGACCCTAACATAGAAACTTAGGAGGAGGAAGGGAATGACAACGGCACAAATGCATGCTCTCTACCAACGATAAAGAGCATGGAATGAAATAAACATAAAAAATATAGTTTATGTCTTGATCCAGGCAACAAGAGTTGTTTTATAAATGCTAAAGGCAAAAGCATAGTTGCTATGCTCAAAAACAACAACACAGTGTAGCCACTATGCTCTGTAACCAGCTGGCCATAAACTGAAAAACACCCCCCCCCCCCAACAAAAAAAAACGTAACCCTACTATGAAACCTCTTTAGGAGCTGTAACAATGACACTGAAGAGATAAGCTCTAATAAAGCTGCGAATAACCACAAAATTTTTATTCATGGGAAAAGGCGATATCAGCCCCTATTTACCCAGGTGATTGAAGTGTGAAACAGTGTCTACTATTGCAGTGGAGGTCTCAGCAGACCCTCTATGCATTGACTATTATCTTTTAGTCGGATAATAGCAAGACACTGACCTTGTACACCACAGAAGTATCAAGAGATCTTCAGTATCCACTGTGCTTGCTTTTTCTTTCTATCCATTCGGATGTTTTCACAAAAAGCTTGGAAAGCAATGAAAGTCTCCCATATTATCTTGAAATGGTGTAGTTAGAAGTCTGACATTGCACATTCCATAAAATACTGGGGTTTCAATAAATTACATGGGCCAAGATAACTTCGGTATTCGTTTGGCAACGATCTAGTGTACTCTCCATTCTTGCATCAGACCAGCTTTCCTGTTGCTATGTCGACAGCCCAGCATACTTTCTAAAGTACAGTATCATAACTTCTGAAAGCAATAATGAATTTCTATGAAAATTTGCACATAAATTTGTATTGCAATTAGGTAAATGTAGAAATATCTCAATAAAAACCAGTTCATAGTTTTTGGATGGCTTAATGGGTTAATTAGAATAAATTTAGTAGTATTGTGGCAAGAACTGAAGCTATGAGATCATGGGTTTATTTAATCTCACAATAACTTTTCGCAAGTCTCATGACTAACTGCCTCAGGCTAATGAACATATTTTACGAACAGCTAACTTTGTTTTCAACACATCTTGCCCGCCACGGTGGTCTAGTGGCTAAGATACTCCCTCAGCTGCTGACCCGCAGGTTGCGGGATCGAATCCCGGCTGCAGCGGCTGCATTTTGATGGAGGCAAAATGCCGTAGGCCCGTATGTTCAGATTTGGGTGCACGTTAAAGAACCCTACGTGATCGAAATTCCCGGAGCCCTCCACTACAGCGTCTTTCATAATCATATGGTGGTTTTGGGACATTAAACTCCACATATCGATTGATCAATTCTACACATCTTGTGGAATCGCTGTATGATACATATATGTTCCTATATGTTTTCATGCCATGTCAGCTCGTTCCTTTACTTCAACTGAAATTCGTAGCAGCAATATTCTCAGATGATTAATGTGTGAAAGCACTTTACAGTACAAACAGTGATGGTGCCTGGTGAAAGTGATTGTAGACAGTGGCAAATCATGATGACATCTTCACGACGAGTGCTGCTAGGGCAGCCAGGAGCAAAGCCGAAGCACTAATAGTGCAGGCACCCGCGCCACATGGTCGATAGTCAAAGTTCTCGCAACTCTTTGCGCTGGCCTTACGGGAATAGTGGGCCAAGATTTCAATGCCACTGTCCGTGCACTGTTTCCTTTTATAAAGACTCCTGATGCACTCGTTTGCCCTCATAAGTGCACTGGAAAGAAGGAAAATAGGCATACATAAAGCTTTTAAATTGTCATAAAGCTGTGCATACATGCTGTATAATCAAGGCACTGACTGCTGCCTCATGTAAAGCTACAATATCACTTGAGGGAACTCTGACACTGCAATTGGTCAGCCACCACGAGAATGATAGGTAGTGAGTACGTGGGTAGTCTTTGTGCTTGTGCTTTCGAGGACACTTGCGGCTTTGTTTATCATTGTGCTTTGGCTTCGGTTTCAGACAAAAGAAGAACACATTATGTACCTTGTGAGATAATTTGAATTTGTGAGGCTAAAAGGGTCAAAGTGGTGATACGTGACAGCTGAACCTTTGCTAACTTCGTCTTGCATCAAAGCAGCTGCGGGCCACACGAAGCCAAAAGATTGAAACTTATGCAAAGCAATGCACTACCCGTCATTCCCCTGCTGGCTGAAGTGTCCTGTCTTACAGCTTCCACAGTACTAATAATGCCAGATTTCACTCTAGAGTACTCTTGTGAAACTCTATGTCCTCGCATCTTGAGGAATGGTCGTATAATGTTGGAGATGAGCAGATCACGTGACATATTTACAGGAATGTATATATAACATAGAGCTGTGTCAAACGGTTTGTCCGGGTGAGTATACAGATGTATCTTTACAGTTATATAAACAATTTTCTTTGCAATAAGCCTCTTTTTAAAGCTTGTATTTTTGACAAGCAGGAAATAACATTTTTCTTTGTAAATATACTGTATAAATAAGAAAAAGTGTGCAGTTTATAAAAATGACTTGCTCCATTGTAAATGGACGCCATCTGCCAAGCTACAAACGACTCATTCTTGCACTATTTAGTCAAACCTTGTTTATGCATTTCTAAAAAAAAAGAAAACCCAGAAGAAAACACACTATTTGGGGAAATGTACAATATAATTTTTTAATATATGCAGTATTTCTTGGAAAGCAAAGCAGTGACATGTGTTGTGAAGGATCAGATGCAGCGTAGTCAATGGGTGGCACATCAAGCTACATAAAATATTCCTCTCATCCCCCAAAAAAAAGAAATGTTTTTTTTTTTTTGCCATGGCATATTCAGCACAAGCTAAGACCACCACATCTGTGTGCCTGACTCCTACTTCAGATCAGCAAGGTGGCCCCCCCTCCCCTGAAAAACGTTTTCTGCCTATGCCCTTGCTTCCCTATTGCATGAAGCTAATTGGGCTTCTGGTTCACTCGACAACTGTGAGCACAAACCATCATGATGCTGGCAGTGCAGGGAGTGGAAAGTGTGTGTGCAGACCCTTGCTATTCAAAGTACGGCACATTTGCAGGCAGGTCACCTAAAAACATACTATGTGTTGATCATATGCATGCGCAGGATTTGCCATTAGAGGGGGGGGTGCAGTCTCACCAAACACCTTCCTCACACTTTCAATTGGTTTAGTTCTAAAAAAAGAAAAGCAAGCTTGGCAGTGGAAGCCAAAATGAATATGAAGCGATGAAGTGCTTCCCACAACAGCCTGCCATTGGCCTCCCTCCTTGCAAAGGTAAAAATTGAAGTGACCAACTCCTCTGATGCAAGTGGTCCTTGGCCGACATTATCATTGAAGACCTGTATGACCATAACCTTGCACTGTAAACGATGACTAGACAGGTCTGACTGAGTAAAGGTATGGGGCAGACTTGGTTCTCGCACACCATGTCTTTTTCTCTTCCGAGTGAACCATTCTTTACAGTGGTGTTCATATCCTTAACGCACTCTTTACGCTAAAATTGAAACCTTGAGATGTCTGTGTTGTTTGATTGTTGGTGCATACATGGGCAATTGTGACTGTTTATTAGTGGTGAATGTTGTGCTTAAGATATTTATTAAAATCTGGTTTTAAGGTAGGTGTGAGTGCTCATTTGAGCTGGCAGCACCTCACGACATTGCCACTTGAATGACATAGTCTCACAGATAGGGGCCCTGAGTGACATTCTATGAGTGAAGCGAGTATTGTGGACATCACAGAAGATTTACAGGATGGACACAGTATAATTATTGGCATCTGAAGAGGGCTATTATCCTCGGTGGGTGCCTCCTGGGAGCAGTGGCATAAATGGTCGGGTGATCAGGTGAGTCGGTACACCTCCCACCTCCTGTGTTCATGCTTAGGGGACAACCCATGCAAGAGTCTCCTTTAAGATTTATCTTACCAATGTCCCATTCGAACTTTTTGAGAGTCAAGAATAATGCACTTTACGTAAAAAGAACTCTGAAATCTGAATACTGAACATAAAGGAAGTGCTTCTAGCCAGTACACACGATGGGCAATATACCTTTATGCGTTAGTACAAAAAGTGCTACCATTTCTATTGCATGCTTTAACTTGAATGATGCATCTGCAAAAATGCTAGTGCCTGGCCACAAGTTGTTGTTAGAAAGTAAAATGATGTCAAATGTCGTCAAATGATGTCGCTTATGGATATCATTTGTCGCTTATGGATGTCGCTTATGGATATACTTATGGATACTCAGTGATGACCAGGTGTTGATATTCATGCTCATTTTTACTATTATTGTTATAATAATTAATAATACCATAAATGTAAATGCATAATTTTATTTTTGTAAGAATACAATTAAAGCATATGTATAAAAATGGCCATCATTGCAAGATATCTATGTCCCCCCCTTGTGGCCTTAATGGCTTTACCAGACTACCTGGGAGCACCTTTTGACCTAAGGCACTCCCCGCACTAGGGCGTCAAGATTTTAGGCGGGAGTTCTGAAGTGGCAGTAAAATGGTCACAATTAAAAATGCTATTCGATTTTGGGATTGCCAGACACAAAGCTAGAAATTGCAGCAAAACAATCACAAACGAAATTTCGCTGCCAGAGGTCCCTGAAAAATGTACACTAAATGCAAATCGAATTATTCGTTATATAAAATCATTTTTGATCATGAGAAGTTTGACGTCAATGTGTAGGAAAATTCATGGTTACATTGAAAAAAAATAGTCTGAGCATTATAATATATCAGACATCTCGCAATGTGGTAGGCCCCAAGATGCTTTTCCCCTTACAACAAGGTGGCTTTTTCTCATGCAAAGGGATTTTCATGTGCAGGGCCATAATCAGGGGGAGGAGTTTAAGGGGTTCTGATGCATACCACCCAAAACTTTTGCATGCTTCAACTTTCCATGCAATTCAGAAGTGTGTACACAGATTCACATAATCACTCCTCGAAAAATGAATTCCTGGGTACAGCCCTGTTCGCGCATATATATTTGGGAGAAAAAGTGATGTGAATAGGAGCTATGGAGCTGTGCAGAGTGAGTAGCATGTGCTCTCTTCTATGATTTCTTGCTGTGTCAGTCACGCAAGTTCACCATTAGCTTTTCAGCTGTCATAAAACTGAAGAACCTGACTGTTTTCCACCTTCTTGAAATGGAACCCCTAGAAATCGTCATTTTTCCCTCTCTATGCCATGGCGAAAAAAAAATATCGGAGGAGGGGGGAGGGGGTGCACAGGCCTGGTGTGCCACCTCCTGGCTACTACCCTGTCAAGCAGTACTGTGAAGCCAACTTGTGTACCAAAAATGCAATGAATTTTTTAAAATATAATATCGTATTACACGATGTATCAAACTAATGCCCCCTTTTTTGTTTATTTAGTGTATTCAATATATGCTGGTTCCACTGTATTACCTGTGCAGAATCGCACAAAATTTATGTCAGAATATAGCCAGAAACTCTGAAACGAAGCTTGCTGTAACTAAATTTCGGTGGCAACAGTGGCATCATATGTGAAGAACCCGGCACTGGTGAGTGTACAGACCACATGTGTCAGCAGAATTTTGTATTGGGAGGTGCAAACCTGCATTGCATCATGGAAGGCGAGATGGAATCTAGCTTGGGTGAGAGCAAGGGCTGGTGCGGCTTGAGGGAGGCAAGTAGCCTTTCTTAGAACTCCCCACCACTGACGCATAAGCCCTCGAAGGCCCGCCGGCCACATGCCCCATTTACGTGCCCCATTTTCTGATAATTCGATCAAGAGATTGTGGGCTTGTCAGCAATCAGCTGTTTCTGATCTGATTTGGCTGTCTAATTTTTAACGAGTCATTTCACATCCTTGTTTCATTATTGCCTTTCTGTGTTGCATTTCATTGTTCCACGTGGAGGCATGACCGTTGTTGTTACCTGAGGCAACACCAGAATTACTGCGCTTGTCACGGAGGAAGGAAAAAGTAAGGAGGGGGCATTGTGCAATGTGATAGAAATAAAAAAAAGAAAGTAGTTGGTCAGCCTAGCACTTGCTCCACACTTCACTTGTGCCTTTTTTTGTGGTGGAGGAAGATTTCATTTTTTGTGTCTTTTTTACAATGAGTAGCTTGTTTTCAATTCACTTGTTTAATGCAGTTGGACCAAAAACCTTCCTGCAAACCACCCATTTCTGCTTTAAAATTTGCTAAAGTTTAATTGTGCAAGAATTAAGTATTGCGATGTAATAAATTTTGACCAAATTCACTACAAAAACTGAAACCGAAGCGAGAAGGCGTGCTACTAGCAGATGACCAGGATGACATCACTGTTCACTACAACGATTGCAGTGGTGCTAGTTTTTACATGCGTTAACATATGTGCACCACATGTGCTATTGTCCCAAGCGCAGCCTGTACAACCGCGTTCAAGTCAATCGATGGTTCATCTAGAATTAACGATGCCCATTTATTCTGGATGTCTCAGTAGAGTTTGGTAGTAGCACTCTTTCATGTTTTGATTTCACCAAAAATTGGAGGATTTCCTTACTCTGATAATGTTACCGGTGTCTGCTTTTTGGAAAGCTCAAAGTGGCAAAAGTGCCTCATATTTTACCCATATGCTCACCTACACTAATGAAAAAGTTCATTATTTTAAGTTTCTATATTACTGCACAGTGGCAGCACATGTCTTCAGGCAGACGTCTGCCACCACAGAAAAAATAATTGTGAAGTCGATGAGCAAACATTGCACTTCTCTTATTTTTTTTACCATTTTTCTGACACACTTCTTGAAACACCCTGCATACAGTATAGAAAAATGTGACCTACATATGAAGGCTATACTTGTTTTGTTACAAAAACAAGTTTTTCCAGCATGAGTCTGCCTCCAGCGAGATTGCACTGTACATACCACTTATACCACTTCAATTTCTCCCATCCAGTAAAAGAAAAAAGCAAGATACCTTCATGCTGGCTCCAATTTTTTACATTTTTACAACGACGACCACAACGAGGACGAATGAGTGAATGATGCAAAAAAGGCTGTGCCTTACCAACAGACAATCTCCCGACTTCTAGCGTGGTCGTTGTGATATTCGTCGTAACTCCGGCGGAACTCGTTCTCGAACGTGTGGGAACACTCTTGCCTTGCCCGGAAGAAGTCGAGATCATGGCAGGCAGCCGAGACACTGATCTCAGCTGAAACAAAATGGAAGCTTATGTAGAAGAATGCAATAGACTTTTCAAGCACGTTTTTTTTTTTTGCAATCTATTTGGTTCATATCATTTAGAATTGCTTCAATATGCCACGCAATCAGCTTAGGCACACCAAACTGTCTTTGTTTTAGTGAAAGAGTGACAAGAAATTGATGCAGCATCTTGCACGAATAGGGTGGATCGACGTTACTTCATGAAATGGTGCAACAGTAGACAATTAAACAGACAAACAAATATTCTGGGGTTTTACAGGCAACGAATATAACTATGTAACAGGGACTCTAGATATTAGGGACTTTGCCCAACTGGTGTACTTTGACAACTAATTTATGTCTTAAAACCTGATATGATTATGAGAGATGCTTTTGTAGTTGGTTCCAAAAATTTTGACTCTCTGGGGTTCATTAACGTACACCTATGCATACGTTTTTTTTTTCTTTTTGCAATAGTGATTGTTTGGACTTTTTTGACGGATTTTTGTCGCCGCTGTCAGCATCATGTTCGGTATAAATTCCAAATTGAGGACATGTTTTGCCCACAGATAAAAGCACCATAGTTCACTATAGTGCTTAATAAAGAAAGTGACAGATTACCAATAAAAAAAGGTGTAAAACAAGGGACTACGATCTCCCCAATGCTATTTACCGTGTGCTTAGAGGAGGCTTTCAGAGGTTTAGAATGGGAAGAGTTAGAGATAAGAGTAAATGGAGACTACCTTAGTAACCTCTGCTTCGCTGATGACATTGCATGGCTGAGTAACTCAGGTGACGAATTGCAGTTTATGGTTACTGAATTAGACAAGGAGAGCAGAAATGTAGGTCTTAAAATTAATCTGCAGAAAACAAAAGTATAATGTAACCTTGGAAGAGAACAGCACTTGGAAATACGTAGAGGTGCACTTGAAGATGTAAAAGAGTATGTCTACTTAGGATAAGCAGTAACTGCAGAGTCGAACCATAATATTAGGCAACTAGAAGAATAAGAATGGGGTGGAGCACATTCAGCAAGGATTGTCTAATCATGACTGGTAGATAACCACTATTTGGCAAGAGGAAAGTATATAACAGTTGCATCTTGCAAGTACTTGCTTACGAAGCCGAAACCAGGAGGCTTACAAAAAGAGTTCAGCTGAAATGGAGGACAATGCAGCGAGCGATGAAAAGGATTATGATAGGTGTAACCTTAAGAGACAAGAAGAGAGCAGGCCAGGGAATGAACCGGAGTTAAGGATATCATAGTTAAAATCAAGAAGAATAAATGAACATGGAGGAGGAGGACGAAAGATTAAGCGGAAGGACAGAGAGGTTAGCTAGTTCTTAGACCGGCTGGGTGAGGGGAATAAAGGATGATAGAAAAGAAATGTTGCAAAGAGAGATTGAAAGAAAATTAAAAAATAGCGAAAGAGGAAAAGCAAAATCAAAGAATAAGACAGTAAAGTCTGCCTCTGGAGCCACTTGTTTGCGAAAATCGTAGCAAAGCTTTCAAAGCCTTCAGGGCTGAAAATGGGCTCGGCCAATGACCCAGATTCCTTTGTACCGACAAGGGCCGGTCATCTAGTCTATCCAGATCTTCAGTAAGTTTGCGTCTTGGCGCGTTGAAATGGGTAGCCTCACATAGAGGGTGAGTGATGGTTTCTTCGCAGCTGCAGTAAGTGCATGTAGAAGAGCTGGCCATTCCAATAAGATAGGAGTATGCGTTCGTAAAGGCCACTCTAAGCCACAGGCGGCATAAAAGAGTCTCCTCAGCTCAATATATTCCTGAGGGAAAATGAAGCTGGAGAATGGGATCCAAGTTATGCAGGCGGGCGCTTGGGAATAATGTCGAGTTCCACAGTACTAGTATGACATCACGTGTAAGCGAACGAAGTCTTGTAGCTGCGTCGGCTCTTGAGAATGGGATGGCTGTGTATTTGGTATCGTTGTGTGCAGATCTAACGGCCTCATCTGCGCGGTCATTGCCATATATACCGCAATGGCCTGGTATCTATTGATACACTATGCTGTGTTGTTTGTCGATTGCTTGGTGATGAAGAAGCCTTATTTGATCTACTGACTGTTCATTAGGTCCATGGCGTAAGGGCGACATGAGACAATGAAAAGCTGTCTTCGAGTCCGAGAAAATAGACCAAGTTTTTGAAGGTTCTTCAACTATAAACTCCAGAGCTGCATGTATGTCGGCGAGTTCTGCAGCTGTCAACGACGTCAAATGTGATGTCATGAATTTAATTGTGATTGACCTCGCAGGAATAACCACTGCCCCATCTGATCCTACTGAAGACACAGAGCCATCTGTGTAAATGTGAAGTTGTCCGTTGTGTTTCTCCAGCAGGACAGGTAATGTGGCCTGTTTCAGAGCTAGATGCAACGACTCTTTCTTATTTTGGATGCCAGGAATGGTAAGAAGGGCATCAAGTGGGTGTAGGCACCACAGTGGTAACGGCGGCCGTGGTGCATGCATGAAGTGCAATCGAAGCACTGCACAATGCTGAGCTACAGTTGCGCTGAATGCTCAGTGAGGCCTAGAAGTTCAAAGTGAGGCGAGGTGATGTGGTGGAATCTTAGCAAAATGTCCTAGGTGCATTCTCAAAGTGCCTATGCGGATGTATGTGTTGACTGGATAATCACGCGCAATAATGACAGTCACTGCTGTAGATGCCCATCTCGAAAGACCAAGGCATATTCGCAGTGCTTGGGCTTGGATATACTGGAGGACACGCAAGTTTGTTCTTTGCATCCAGCAAAGCTTGGGTAAGCTGTAGCGCATAAAACCGAGGAACAGAACAGTGTACGTATAGTTTGAAGCATCGCTCATACCGATACACCTCACATTTTTTCAGCAAGAAACCTCAGTACGTGGGTGATCATGGTGAGTTTCGTTTTCATGTGGGCGATGTGAGGGCTCCAGGAGAGGTCGCGATCAACTATGACTCCGAGGAATCGGTGGGTCTTCACGTAGTTGATCATTTGTCCGTTGATTTTAATAACATATAGACCCATGGCCTTATGTGTGAATGCTATAATCAAGCACTTCTCTAATGACAGCTCTAGTCCCCGTTCTCCAAGGTACTTTTAGCCGCTCTCTGAAGCCGGGCACGCAAATGAAGGCGCGTTACGCCTGACGCCCAGATGCAGATGTCATCTGCATATATTGATAGATGGACTGATTCTGGAAGTGCGTCAACCAGGCCAAGGAGCACTAGATTGAAAAGTGTGGCAATAAGAACACCACCTTGAGGCACACCACGACGGATGCAATGATGCGTTGTTGTGCCATTCTCCGTCTGTACAAAGAAAAGTTCTGCTCTTCAAATAGCAGTCGATCCATTGGTAAACCCGACCCCCTAATCCAACATTTTCCACGACATCCAGAATGGCTTCGTGCGGTACATTATCGTATGCGCCTTTCACGTCCAAGAACAATGCAGGTAAACGTTTCAGTCTTTTTTGATGCTGCACAGACGAGAACAGGTCAATAATGTTATCAATAGCAGACCGCCCACGCCGAAACCCCGTCATAGCAGTGTGGCAGCTTGGGCTAGTTGGTATGGCATGACGATAGTTATAGCGCGAGAACAAAACGACGACACAGTGACAAGAAGGACACGAAAGACACGAGTGCTAGCATCAGTATATACGGTGCTCCAGGTACCACTATAGGTGAGTCAAATCATCCTCTCCATCACTTTGCCGAAACAGCTGGCAAGCGCGATGCGGCAATAAGAGGTGAAGTCCAGAGGGGATTTATTTACCTGGTTTAAGCACAGGGACGAGGTGGCTGGATTTCCAAGAGGGACAAATCCGCTGCTTCACGAGTCGTTGTACATGAATAGAAGGGCCCGTCAAGCTGCTTTACCGAGGTTGCAAAGAGCCATGTACGGCCGTCAGCACCTTTAACACGAATGCTCCACCACGTGTCTTGCAGCAATTTGATTGACGCTGACACCACGTACGTTTGGGTTCTGTTGCCAAGATGCTAACCATACACGCCGACATACTATCCAAGCCTACCGAGGTATTATCTCGGCAAAAGCGCCCAGCACTTCGCAGCTGGAATCAATTAAACTAGCCCTGGCCACAAATCGAAGTGTGCTGACACCACGTATGTTTGGGTTCTGTTGCCAAGATGCTAACCATACACGCCGACATACTATCCAAGCCTACCGAGGTATTATCTCGGCAAAAGCGCCCAGCCCATCGCAGCTGAAATCAATTGAACTAGCCCTGGCCACAAATCGAAGTGTTCGTGTTAAAGGTGCTGGTGGCTGTACATAATCCCATCCGGACCAGGTGATCGTTTCCATGCCGTCAAGGCCGGTTGAAGTTCCCATAAAGAGAAAAAGGTGTCCATTCTTGAATCTCTGGAGACAGCGTGTTTTCTAGGTGACGCGTGGTGCACGCGAATGCCTGACCGGCAACTTTCCTGCTGAAAGCTTCTGCTACGTCAATTTCGGTGCGACCTTGGTGGAGAGACAGACACTTGAAGGGGCGATGTTGATGCGGTTGATGAGGCTACGAACAATCCTCCATGTCTGTGTCAAACGCTTGTGTGGATCCAGTGATTCGCACAGAGATTTCCACCAAATAGGACTGAAGTGAGTTGATTCACCACTGAATTGTTTTCAGTAGGTGCCTTGCTTCCCTCAAGTCGTGAATGGACTTAGTGCGCCTATATCTTCGTTCAACACAACGAGGGATCGCTCTGAGCCATTCCAATTCCGCTTCATGTTGACAATATTTTGAAGTATGTTCAATATTATAAGTCGCTTCTTGAGCAGCACCTCTAATCATATTCTCGAGGTTGTCAAGAGGAGGCGCTTCATTTTCTTGACACCTCTCTTCCATCAGTGACCTGAACTTTGTCCAGTCGATGCGAGTCGAATTGTCGCAGTTTTGTGAATTTCCCAGGTCCTCATAGGCGTACCAGCTAGGGGGAAAGGGGGGCGCTAGCGCCCCTTCCACTGAGAAAAGTAGGGGGGGGGCTGAGCCCCCCTCTACCCCACTTTCAACAGTGCACCATGGTCACTCTTGGCTGCATGCTGGGTAAACTAACAAGTAAGGCGGAGTTTTCCATCACAACAGTAATCACTCAATTTTATTCTTACGGGAGAATGAAAAGGATACGAGGCAATGTTACAACAGAGCGATATTCCCCTAACATTTCCGCTGTGATGATTCACCTTGCAGGCTCCTTGCGGTGCCGGTCACCTGTGCAACACTTTCGCGTCTTGTCTCGTAGTATTGCAGGGCAGGCAAGCGCTGAGCAGGGGCTCAATATTATTACATCACTTCTTCATGCTTTTATTCTGCTGTCACTTGTTGATGCAGTTATTGATTGGAACGAGCAAACTGTTTATAGACCAGTCAAAGCATTTGCTACTTCCACAAAATAAAAGGATATACCATCACTGCTGCTCTGTCTAAGCTGTTATGAGCTGATGAGTGTGATGAATCGTTTTTGATGTTTAAGTTTTCTGTACTGAAAGGCTAAACATTTTTGCCACTTTAGTCTATGATGAACCTGATCTACCTTGCTTATGGTAACTTGGAGCTATAGCGGCAGCTTGCAAAGTGGCCATTAATAAAGTCTCGTCTCGTAGTATTGCAGGGCAGGCAAGCGCTGAACAGGGGCTCAACATTATTACATCACTTCTTCATGCTTTTATTCTGCTGTCACTTGTTGATGCAGTTATTGATTGGAACGAGCAAACTGTTTATGGAACAGTCAAAGCATTTGCTACTTCCGCAAAATAAAAGGATATGCCATCACTGCTGCTCCGTCTAAGCTGTTATGAGCCGATGAGTGTGACGAATCGTTTTTGATGTTTAAGTTTTCTGTACTGAAAGGCTAAACATTTTTGCCGCTTTAGTCTATGATGAACCTGATCTACCTTGCTTATGGTAACTTGGAGCTATAGCGGCAGCTTGCAAAGTGACCATTAATAAAGCAGTGAACTCGACCTAAGTGAGAAGCTCAGCTTTTAAGCTCGCCCCACAACTTGACCCACTGGACCATGGAGAAAATTAAATATTGTGGTTTTACAGCGAAAGCTGTTATGAGATCAAAACTCTGGTCACGCGCGGCGCCATAGTTCTCTGCCGCCGCCCCCGCCGGTGACTGTAACCACATCGCACAAAATCAGCAAAAAAAAAATTAGTACTAGTGATACAGTGGAGCTCGAACCCGAGTCGGCTGGGTGCCAGCCAATATGCTACCACTAAGCCACACCAGTGCTTGGGACGTTTTGGCAATCTTGCCTTAGGTAGGCTTGATGTTGAGAAAGCAATCGCGTTAATACGACTTATAAAATGTTTTAAAACAGCGAAAGAACAACCAGTGGTCGGAGAGTGCGAATAGCATAACGAGTGGGTCATAAAATGCTGCAACCTATTACAAAAGCTTGTTCTTGTTCACCTATTATTTGTGGCACATATCCACTTCAGGCATAAATAGCATAACAAATGCCAGCCTACTACCTAAAAATTATCATTAATGCCATAGTGGGTATCAAGCAAGTGTGCTTGCAGCAGTTACCCAGTGAGTGTTTAGAAAAGGCTTTGAAAGGCCGCTCTTCTGGCTTTCGCTGCAAATGTGCTGCTCCTTCCGCGCAGGCCTGGAGTTTTTTAGCACTATGGAGGCTTAGTTAGGAATCGGGCTAATTGGTTTTATCTCAACCTGATTTGGCTTTTACAGCTCAAAATACATCTCGGACAGCAAACAAGCACACATGTGCAGTGCTGCTCATTTCTCTCTATTTCTCTTTCTCTCCGCAAGTATGAACTCTTTGATATATATGCGCGCAAAAAACTACTAAACACCGTTATGTTGCATGTGGAAATATCTGATTCAACTTATAATCTATCTCGCCAGCTGCTATATGTAGCCGCTGCTTATGTGATTGGCAGCTAGCCTACTGAATTACAGTTTGAAGGAGACGCTCTCCGGCTTCATGACGTCATATAACAAGCAGGTGATTTTGTGGCACACAGAAAATTCTAAAAGAGGAAAAACTAATGAAAAACAGTGTGCCGTATCGAAAATAGTTTATTCTCTTATACTTTACCAGGTCGTGCATAAGTGGTCATTACGCGATAGATCATTTTTGCATCACTTGTTGCCTCGTGTCACAAGCTGGTGCAGTGTGCATGACAAAGGCTGTTCACATCGATATTCCCTCAAGGTTCCCCTCAAGCTGCTCACTCAGCTTTTTCACCTGGTCTCCGCTCAAACTTGTTGCACAATAAATTCGATTGAATTCAATATACAGCGAACGTTCATTTCGAACGGAAGCAACGAGGGATAGTTTAACGTTATAATTGCCCACACTTTGCTCTTTCACAGGAAAATTTTATTTACACCATTTGTGTTGGTGTATTTATGCAGGCACCTGGGGGCCTGCTAGGAAATTTTGATACATATACAATGAATGTAAGCAATGTACTATGCCCCTAACACCACAAATGATACATTTTTAAAGAAAAGGGTTGAGATATGGATAATAAGTTATTAACAGTTTTATAACAATAGCAATATTAATAATAATTGCATGCTTCAGAAACACTAATTAGACTATTAGCAAAGAAAGCAAATTGTAATACACGCATGCCTGATCATATGCAAGAAAGTGTAATACTTATGAAAAAATATAACAGCAATCATTCCTTAAAAAATCATGGTTGGCTCCTCCATCATGGGAATCCGCATATAACATGAAAGTACAATGCGCCTTTACAGAAGTAATTAAATGTTTATTAAGTATTGATAAAGTATCGAGGGTTTGCCAAATGTATGTTTTGGTGTTAGACAGCTATATCCCCGTTCAGCGTGAATGTATCCTCATTGACGCTTGGTACATCTACATGCCGACGGCTAACATTCATGATACATTGATCAAACTTTCGTGATATCTGTAGATGTTAACCGCCAAAGCATAATCTGAGAAAGAGGCGTGATAGCAAGATGAGCGTCGCATATTGGACGCGAAAATTGGGCTAAGCTAAGGGCGCCATTCCTCGGCCTGTTAAAGTGTGATTGAACTTCATGGTACTTAAGAATGCGCATCGTGTCACCAATGTGTATGCAAATTTCTATCGAAGGGCGAGCGCATTGATAAAGTTCTCTCTCTCTCCTGGTATATATATATATATATATATATATATATATATATATATATGTGTGTGTGACGCTATGCTGAATGGGCGACGTGGCCCGGCTCATACCCCATGTTTATTCCATCTGCACTTCTTCCTCATCTACTTCTCCTAACCATCTTTGCCTTCTTACGTCACAGGATTCCCCCTCCCCCCGAAAGATGGCACCGGTTACAAACTACAACAAACTGAAGAAGAGAATAAACAAAACAATGGCCAAGTTCACAGTTTCACGTCCCGACGGAGTTTCACAATCTCACTGAATCTTCAAGGCTGAGGGAGCAGTCCGGTGATTTTCATGACGACTCTGGTGGACGAGATTGACTGTTGCGTCCTGGATGGCATAACCACACCCTGAAAATCTGAACTGGCGACGACATCGGTTGAGTTTTTGTGAGGAACGGACAAGGTTGGGAGTACCTGTAGCATATGAAGTTCGGATGTCGTCGGGGTTGTATTTTTCGTCCTGAATGGTGCCATCCCAGTGCTTCTTGCTTTCGTGCTTTTTCACAGACTGTGACGAAGTGCCTGAGTGGTTGCGGTGTGCAAGCAGTGCTTCCGCGTCTTTCTCAACGTTTTCTGTGGTGGTGCAGTCGGTGTAATAGCTGAGCCAGGGAGTGTCTCTGGTGACTTTTCTTTGTGCGAAAGTGTCTGACGTCTTGAATTGGTCTTTGGTTTCGAGATCTTATTTCCCGGTGTTCTTCAATTGGTGAGTGCACTTCCGTTGAATTTTGTGTTCTTCGATGCCCTCGTTGCAGTCTCTTTCGTTGTCTCCTCAGTTTGTGTACTTGGCTTTGCTTGCTTTGCTGGTGCTGCTCAGGAGATGGCTGTAGTGGCGCCCTTTCCGGAATGGGGCATTCATTTCCTTCGGTGTTTGATGCGTCCTGTAGACAGCTGATGAATGGTGAACTGGTGTCTTGCTTGTCTGGCATAGTTGGTAACGCGTCATCATTGCTAGCATGCTCTTCAGAGGCTTCGGTGACGGGGTTCATTACGGGCGCTTCCGAAAGACAACTGTGTGCGAGGTTTGATGTATCATGTACTTCTGAATTTGTTCGATTCATGAATTGATGAGCTCTGCACTGTCTGATCGTACCGGCTTAAAGCCGGTACGCACCGATGATCTCACCAGAGAAGGATTGGCCCCCCTGGTGCAGTATCTGGCCACCCCCTCCCGTAGGCATTCGTCAATTAACTCACGGCCCTCAGTCCCCACCAGCTGCGGAGCAACTGACCACGGCGGCGGTCAGATCTGCAAAGCAGCAGAGGGTGCTAGGAATCTCTGGATACGGACAGGCCACCATTGGAACTTGAACTTAGCAACGTTTAACGTTAGAACGTTATCTAGTGAGGGAAGTCTAGCTGTATTATTCGAGGAGCTAGAAGGCATTAAATGGGATATAATAGGGCTGAGTGAGGTTAGGAGGACAGATGAGGCCTTTACTGTGCTACAGAATGGGCACGTCATTTGCTATCGGGGCTTGGCAGACAGAAGAGAACTGGGAGTAGGGTTCCTAATTCACAGAAACATAGCTGGGAACATAGAGGATTACTATAGCATTAATGAAAGGGTGGTAGGCATTGTATTTAAACTGAATAAAAGATACAAAATGAAGGTAGTACAGGCTTACGCGCCTTTATCCAGCCATGATGACGCTTCAGTTGAAAGCTTCTATGAAGACGTGGAATCGGCAATGAGTAAGGTGAAAACACAGTATACTATAGTAATGGGCGACTTTAATGCAAAGGTAGGGAAGAAGCAGGCTGGAGACCAGGCAGTAGGAGATTATGGCATCGGCACTAGAAACGCCAGAGGAGAGCTACTAGTAGAATTCGCAGAACGCAATAATCTGCGTATTTTGAATACCTTCTACCGAAAACGAGAAAACCGCAAGTGGACATGGAGGAGCCCTAACGGCGTAAATAAGAACGAAATAGACTTTATAATGACTGCACACCCAGGAGTCGTGCAGGATGTGGAAGTGGTTGGCAAGGTAAGATGCAGTGACCATAGAATGGTACGGGCTCGAATCGGCCTAGACTTAAAGAAGGAACGACAGAAACTGATACGCAAGAAGCAAATCAATGAGCTAGCACTAAGAGGGAAAGTACAGGAATTCAGAGTGTCACTGCAGAACAGGTACTCTGCTCTTAGCGAGGAAACCAACCTTAGCGTAGATACAATGAATGATAATCTGACGAGTATCATCACGGAGTGTGCAGTGGAAGTTGGAGGCAGGGTAGCTAGACAGGTCACCGGCAAGCTTTCCCAGGAAACGAAGAACCTAATTAAGAAGCGTCAAAGCATGAAAGTGTCAAGTACAACAGACAAAATAGAACTGGCAGAGCTTTCGAAGCTGATTAATAGACGTAAAGTATGCGATGTAAGAAGGTATAACATGGAGAGAATTGAGCACGCTCTAAAAAACGGAGGAAGCGTCAAAGCAGTGAAGAGGAAACTTGGGATAGGCAAAAGGCGGATGTATGCACTAAGGGACAAAGAAGGCAAATTAACTACCAATATGGATAGGATAGTTAAAATAGCGGAAGAGTTTTACAGAGATCTGTACAGTAGCCGAGACAACCACGACCTTAATACTATAAGAACTAGCAGTAACCCAGACGACACCCCACCGGTAATGATAGAAGAAGTCAGAAAAGCTTTGGAGAGCATGCACAGAGGCAAAGCTGCTGGTGAGGATCAAGTAACATCAGATCTGCTTAAAGATGGAGGACAGATTGTGTTAGAAAAACTAGCCACTCTATTTACGAGGTGTCTACTGACGGGAAAAGTACCAGAGTCTTGGAAGAACGCTAACATCATCTTAATACATAAGAAAGGAGATGACAAGGACTTGAAGAATTACAGGCCGATCAGCTTGCTCTCTGTAGTATACAAGCTATTTACAAAGGTAATTGCTAGCAGAGTAAAGAAAACATTAGAATTCAATCAACCAAAGGAACAAGCAGGATTTAGAACAGGCTACTCAACAATTGACCACATTCATACTATCAATCAGGTAATAGAGAAATGCTCAGAGTATAACCAATCACTATACATAGCCTTCATAGATTACGAGAAGGCGTTTGATTCAGTAGAAATATCAGCAATTATGCAGACACTGCGGAATCAGGGCGTAGATGAAATATATATAAACATTCTGGAAGAAATCTACAGGGGATCAACTGCTACCATAGTGCTTCATAAAAAAAGCAACAGAATACCAATAAAGAAGGGTGTAAGGCAGGGGGACACAATCTCCCCAATGCTATTCACTGCGTGCTTACAGGACGTTTTCAGAAGCCTAGAATGGGAACAGTTAGGGATAAGAGTTAATGGAGAGTACCTCAGTAACCTGCGCTTCGCCGATGACATTGCATTGCTGAGTAACTCAGGGGACGAATTGCAACTCATGATTACGGAGTTAGACAAGGAGAGCAGAAAGGTGGGTCTTAAAATTAATCTGCAGAAAACGAAAGTAATGTACAACAACCTCGGAAAGGAGCAGCGCTTTGCGATAGGTAATAGTGCACTTGAAGTTGTAAAAGACTATGTCTATTTAGGGCAGGTAATAACCGCAGAGCCTAACCATGAGATTGAAGTAACTAGAAGAATAAGAATGGGGTGGAGCACATTCGGCAGGCACTCTCAAATTATGACAAGTAGATTGCCACTGTCCCTCAAGAGGAAGGTATATAACAGCTGTATCTTGCCGGTACTTAGCTACGGAGCAGAAACCTGGAGACTCACAAAGAGGGTTCAACTTAAATTGAGGACGACGCAGCGAGCAATGGAAAGAAAAATGGTAGGTGTAACCTTAAGAGACAAGAAGAGAGCAGAGTGGATTAGGGGACAAACGGGAGTTAAGGATATCATAGCTGCAATAAAGAAGAGGAAATGGACATGGGCCGGGCATGTAGCACGGAGACAGGATAACCGCTGGTCATTAAGGGTCACCAACTGGATTCCCAGAGAAGGGAAGCAGGGTAGGGGAGACAGAAGGTTAGGTGGGCAGATGAGATTAAGAAGTTTGCGGGTATAAATTGGCAACAGCAAGCACAGGACCGGGTTAACTGGCGGAACATGGGAGAGGCCTTTGTCCTGCAGTGGACGTAGACAGGCTGATGATGATGATGATGATGATGATGATGATGATGATGATGTGGGCGCCACAGGTGACATGGCATTACTAGGTTTGAACTGCATATTTTGGCAAGTCTGCGGTGCCGTAGAAATGACACGAAGCTCTTCAGGGGCTTGTTTTTCACTGTTCACTGCGAGTAGTTCTTGCGCCTGGTAGCGTGCAACGTTCGATGCGTCTGAGCTTTCTGTTTTGTTTGGACTCTCGAGAGTGTGTGCACCGAACGGTGATGCATGAAACGGTACGGAAGAAGAACGGCTTGACAGGGTATTTTTCCGATGCGCCAGGTCATCTACCATGAATACGGCGTCCTTACAAGGCAAGTGGTGCGGGCTAGGAGCGCTTGAAGAACCGCGTGACGAAAACCCAGGTGGTGGACCACGTATGCGAGACGAAGGGTGAAGAGCATCAGGTAGTTGAGAAACGTATCGTGTCATATGCTTAAGCGATGACTTCGAAAATGCCAACTTTCGCGCAGAAGGGCGGCGCGCTTGACGGTTGGGTTTGTCCCAATATACGCATGGCCTTCTGTAAGTAAACTGCTGTGCCCCTTCGTATTGAGACAGTTGTCGATTCGCGCTGGGCTTTCGTATGGTTGAAGACTGCCTGTAAAATTGACGACTGAGTGCAGTTGTCTGTGGATGGTGGGTTACAAGCAAGTCTTCGTCGTAGTCGTCATCGTATTTTTTAAACCAAACGATCATTTCTTGTTTTATCTTTTGCCAAGACTCATCGTTGTCGAATATGTGGGTGAGGTAAAATTTAAATGCCTCACCGGTGACGTAGTCGCTGAAGTTCGTAACCATTTCCTGTTCCGACCAAGATGCAGCGGTAGCGTGGAACTCGAACAGGTCGAACCAGTCCTGTACAGGTCCATCGTCCGCTGCTCCGGTGTACTTGGGGATGGGAAGGTCGGTCGTTGACTCTGTCATGGTGCTGGTCGCTGTGTGCGGCTAGGAGATGATTCCGTAGTCGATGTATGGTCAGGGCATCTTGTCTAGAACTGCGTCGATGACGAGACACTGTTGAAGTGGCTGGGAGGTCTTCATCCTGTCTGCTCGTGTGACGCTATGCTGAATGGGCGACGTGGCCCGGCTCATACCCCATGTTTATTCCATCTGCACTTCTTCCTCATCTACTTCTCCTAACCATCTCTGCCTTCTTACGTCATATATATATATATATATATATATATATATATCCGGTAAGGTGAGTGAGGTAGGGTGCCGACGCACGTAACGGCTCGTATGGCCTCCTATGTGCTGTCTCCCACCACCTCTCGCCGAGTGCGCGAAAATCACTTCTCTCCCGAGAGTGAACGTGCATTGGAACAGCTGCGCATACCTGTTGATGTGTTGAAAAAATAATCATATTTGTTTCTGTTTTTTGTACGTCAGAAACCTCGAATGATGTTAAATGCACTTATCATGTGTTCATGTTTTTTTTTCTTCGATTTTTATTCTCTGAAAGACTGGTGGTATTCTGTACTGTATGGTTTATGTGTCGCTGTTAATTGTGTATGAACGTGAAACTCATTTCAGGTTAGGTGAAGTTATTTGCGTTAGTTTCGAACTTTTCTCTTCCCACACTGCTGTATGTACCAGTCTATATTTTACATGTTTCTGCGAACAAGAACAAAAAAAAATCTAGCTCTTTTTTTGTGGTGTTAGCTACAAAAGTGACAGCCTTGCTGCAAATGTGAAGCAATGAACGCGAGAGCAACAAATTGGTAGGTCACGCGCAGATTGGCAAGCAGATCGAAACGTGCCCCGCGTTTTTCACACACAAATGACACACGAAACGTAATCGCAGGTACAGATCAACGCGAATAAGCGCATCAGTTGTTACTTCACTGTGTTTGAAAAGCGCGCCCTTTTCGTAAACGGAGCCTGTGCAACGATTGCAGTGACTTTTGTGCGCTCGGTAATTACAACTTGATCGTTCCAGCGAAAGCCCAAGGCCAGCCAAGACGTACGTTTAACCCCACCGCGAGATAGGCGCACGAGTGAGCGTCCACCCTGCCCCCTCTCCCCGGGGCGAAGAACGCGTGCCGCTGCGTCGTGACGATGTGGCGACGTGCGCTCATTGCACCATCTTGCTGGTAAGGCTGAAAACACGATAGTTCTCCCCGAGATGCCTGTGAGCAGCGGTAAGTGGTAGATATAAATAGCTTGCCGTTTGAACGTTGAAGGAGGTGGCTTTTCGTGGCTCAGTGGCTACCACCTCGCACTCACAATTCAGAGGCCCCACGTTTGATTCCGCGAGCCTGAGTGATTCTGTATTTTTCTTTGTTGCGTTTTCATATATCTAGATACGTATACATCTACGGTGAGTGACGGCGACGCCGATGCCGGTGGCACAATCCAGCCGAGAGTGTTCATATAATTGCTATCGCAATAAAATATTTCTAGTGTCTGCTGGAGGGGAACCGGCGCATTTAGCATGGTTTGGCCGATGGCTACTGTGCCCTTCAATCCCAATGAGGCTTTGGCAGGCCGAGTTTATAGTGATGCTCTTTTATTGTGCTGGTGATAAATATTATTTTAATAATAATAATAATAATAATAATAATAATAATAATAATAATAATAATAATAATAATAATAATAATAATAATACCATTTATAATATTATTGTTGTTATTATTATTATTAAATAATAATAGCTTGCCAAGTCATACAAACGTGATGTTCATTAGACTGCTATAAAAGCAATGCCAACACGGAAATCACAATTAACGTTAACCCGACATGACGCCTGAATCATAGGATCGAGCACATGTGCAATGTTGGTTGCTTTGTTATAAAATTAGATAACAGCCAGCACTGCATACACAACTGACGTTGCACCGGCATTACGCCTATACACAGGGCCATTTCCAAAGCGGTTTCAATGCCTGGAGTGACTCTGTGGTAAAATACGCGAGTACCACGCAAAACACGTACTTGGGTTCGATTCTTGCTGGGATCCTGGTTTTGATTATTTGCATTCGTCGGGCCAACGCTGCCGACGTCGTTTTTGCTTTATGTCCTTTAATTTTAATTCCCAACATTCGTTCTCTCTGTTTATCGGTATACATTAACTGTAAACCACGTGGGGCGCTTCCCCGCATACCGCAGCCATGCCCCATGACAACGCCCGTCTGGAAGAGAGGGTTTGACGACAGACGCGACACATCATGATTGTCGCATTACTAATATCATGACCGGAAAGTCGTATTGGGATTCGCTCGCAGGATTTCAAGCTGGACGGTTGTGCCCTCGCGATCTCCGACTTCAGCGTAGCTCCCGCCGACTGGTTCGCCCTCCACGGTCTCCTGAAGCCGTGCAGCTCTCGCATTGTGGCACCCCGCCCTTGGACTGCTTCGACCGGATTCCCACTTTCCTATCTCCTTCTTTTTTCTCTCGTTGGCTGTCTTCTTCTCCTTCTATTTTCCTTCTATTCTTTTTATCCCTCCTTTCCCCCACCCCTATAAGGCACTGCGCCGTGTCGCCTGTAGGCAGACAGAAATTAGGCGCCTTTTTCCTCTTCATTGTAACCACTACCACCACCACCAAGTCGTATTCGCCAAACTCTGTTTCCCTCCCATGTAAATTTTGGTCTTCACGAAGTGAAGGAGGAGATTACGAGAGCACCCAGACGTAGGCGAGATAGATAGATAGATAGATAGATAGATAGATAGATAGATAGATAGATAGATAGATAGATAGATAGATAGATAGATAGATAGATAGATAGATAGATAGATAGATAGATAGATAGATAGATAGATAGATAGATAGATAGATAGATAGATAGATAGATAGATAGATAGATAGATAGATAGATAGATAGATAGATAGATAGATAGATAGATAGATAGATAGATAGATAGATAGATAGATAGATAGATAGATAGATAGATAGATAGATACGCTCAAAGGGCCTTTAGTTAGCTAAGAAAGGGTTCGCATTTACTTCACAGACTGTGGACATAAATAGCATTTGAGCACGAGCCAGCACGTGACCTTGCTGGTAGTTTGCTGCAAATGACTCGCACATCATCGGAGATGTTCAGTGAGAAAAACATCACTCGGTACGTAGCTCGCGCGGGCCTCCGATTCATTCGTTACCGCTCCTCCTGCCAGACATATGTTACTATTGTAATTGCAGAGTAATTATCGAATAAGCAAAAAAGAAAAAAAAAGTTAGAGAGCTTTTAGCAGGGACTAAATAATATATGGGGTTTTATGTCGGAAATACACGTTATTATAAAGAAGAATGCCGAAGGGAAGGTCTCCGGAAATTTTGACTTAGTACACTGACCTCTAGCAATACTGTTCTCCATCGAAATGCGTCCACCGTGGCTGGCATTTCATCCCGCGAGCTGTGGATCAGCAGTCGAGCATGCTAATCACTGGACCAACGTACATATAAAGAGGATCGGGGAAATCGGGGCAACCGAAGCTTAGCATGGCCGTACCCGACCTACCACTTTTCTTTCTTTCAACAGCGGAGCTGTTTAAGCACGGAAAAGCTCAATGATGGCTGCACTTGGCCGTGACCAGGCGTCACACACTCAAACTCGACTCAATCACGGTGGTGGAAGTTCCCCAAACTATGTAGGGGCCCAGAGTAGAGTAAACCTTTTAATAAATTAAAATTTCATTTTTTTTTTTGCTTTTCAAAAATTGGAAGACCTACATATCTGTGCGATCTGGTTAAGCGAGAAAGACGAGGTTTTCGTGACCAACTGACGAGAAGCCAAGCCCCCCCTCCTCCCCCTTTTTTTTTTCATGAATTGTGAGGAAGTGCGATAGACAGGTACGTAGAAAAAAATCGACCGGGACAGAGCACTATATTTGCAGATTTACTTTCACTCTGGATTGAAGGTATAGTGCTCTGTCGGTATCAGTTTTCTTTATCCCTGTCGGTCGCGCTTACAATTCATGGATGCAAACCAAGTAGGCCACTGGCGTGCTTTAGCAACATTTTTTTTTTCACACGGTACACAACCTGAGCTTTCTGCCTGAAGCATTTTTTTATTAGAACTTGCAGTTTCTCCGAGCTCAGTAGCTTTTAAATAAAGTATTCTGGCAACTGAAAACTACACAGCGCAGCTTTTTTTTTTTTAACACCAGTGGCTTTGACGAGCTCCACTAACCTTCGGCGTGTGAGACGCGCACTAAAACGTGCTTTTATGCATCTATTTTTACTTAACGTAGTCTTTGTCGACTTTTTTGCGACGGCAAAATATATTGTTTAGTAAGCGCAGTATAATTGGAAATCGACAAGCTTTGAGCACTAACAGAAACGACACCGGGGACACTCGTGCGAGCTCTTCAGCAACTAAGCTTCGTCTTCATAACGCGTCGCCGAAAGGACAACATATCACCAGTAATGACCATGGCCAAGCTTTGGTCGATGTTGAGCTTATAGAAACTAGGATTACGAGTAACTATCTGCACAGAATGCCGAGGAACCGTGGCGCTCCTAAAGAGCACCATAGATTGTGTTTTTTGGAATGGAAATTTCTAACAGAAATACCACCTTCGAAGCCATTATAACTTTCCATAACAACATTTTGCCTCTCCGTTTTGCTTCACGCTATAGCTTTCAGTAAGGTCTGCATGGTCCGACTAAACGTTCTCAAGCCCGTTTGGCATATGACCGAGGTGCAAAACTGTTGTATGGTTGGGTCAGATGCACTACCATCGACAGTATTGGGCCGTTAGAGAGAGAAAGAAGATATGACAAAACAAGCCAGGGAACCAAGAAAACAAGAAAAGAAGCGAAAAGCTGATTTGTTTGATTACTATAAGGCAGCATGCTAGAAATAGGTGAAAATATTCAGTACACGTTCTTTTAGATAAAAAAAAGCTTGAAATGTATTGATATATTTGCTCCATTATCAAGACCACTTGAACAAAAAAAAACAACAGAAGGCTGAATTTTCACCAGAGTAAAACAGACATCAGTATTAACCAAGTGAGCGCGAATAGTGTACGCGTGCGGAGTAGTTTTTAATATTTTAACAGTTTTTCATTCAAAAGAAGGACTAAATTTACTTGCTGAAAAATTCGCGGAAATGTCAGCACATTTAAATTTTATAGTTTGCAAGAGACGCCGATGAATGTTATGAAA
The DNA here is from genome assembly GCA_013436015.1 of Rhipicephalus annulatus. Taxonomy (NCBI): domain Eukaryota; kingdom Metazoa; phylum Arthropoda; class Arachnida; order Ixodida; family Ixodidae; genus Rhipicephalus; species Rhipicephalus annulatus. The sequence continues at coordinate 63,067 of WOVY01005155.1, read as the reverse complement.
CAAGCCCGAACACTTTACATATTTAATAGATTCTGAGAAAATGGCTCTTAAAGAGACCTCAAATTACATGGTAGGTATTGGGCCTACCCCGTATAAAAATGGGCAGGTCCGTACAAATATGGGACCACAGAAAGCGGGCCAAGCAGCTCCCATAGCATGCATGACGTAGAAATGCCATACTGTGGTATAGCAAGGAGATGAGGAAAGGGAATTGAAGGTATGGAGGAAGTAAAAAAAAAAGGCGAGAAGTAAAGCATTGCATAGTGAACGACATCGCGTACAAGGACGAAGAGACAACGTCGCTCTCTCTTCGTCAGTGCATGCGCTGTCATACACTTCAAACTATGCAACACCAACTATCCCAACGTCGTCCCTATTGTATAGTGTAGCCAAAAGACGACAAAACAAAAGTGAGACTGAGAAGGACTGATGATTGGGTGATGATGACCAGTGGTACTTCATACTGGCGGGAAGATGTCACATGACTTGTGTTACGTGATCTTTACGCCAGGTTAAGCTCCACTTCCGTTTTAGGGGCGAGGGCGAAGCTCCTTACGGCGTGGCTTGTGCGTCCCCTGTTGTCGTTGTGCGTAATCGCCAGTGGCACATACCCGAGAGAGCGGGTATGTGCCACAGGGGATTGACGGGCCCCGCCGCGGTGGTCTAGTGGCTAAGGCACTCGGCTGCTGACTCGCAGGTCGCGGGATCGAATCCTGGCTGCGGCGGCTGCATTTCCGATGGAGGCGGAAATGTTTATGCCCGTGTGTTCAGATTTGGGTGCACGTTAAAGAACCCCAGGTGGTTGAAATTTCCGGAGCACTCCACTACGGCATCTCTCATCATCATATGGTAATTTTTGGACGTTCAAATCCACATATCAATCAATCAAACAGGAGATAGACGGGTACGTGCCACAGGAGAAGGAGAGAGACGATCAGGCGGCCACAATCGCGATGAAAAGATGCGAGATGGTGCTACTTAAAGTGTTTACTAGATGAACGGAGGGACGGACGCACGGATGAACAGACAGACAATAGACGGACGCACGGATGTACGCACGGGCGGAAGGAAGCGCGGACGGACTGACGGACGCTTCTCCCCACCCAACATTATGGACTCCGTGAATATGCCGCAGTGTGATCTTTTTTTTTATTCTCTGTCTCTATACATTTATCAATTCCTCCTTGCATCTCTCTGTAATTCTTTCTCTTTTTAGGGGCGAAACTCCTTATGGCGTGCCTTGTGCGTTCCCCGTTGTCATAGTGCGTAACCTGTGGCACATACTCGCATACTAGTGGCACACATCAGCCCACTGGCACATATCTGCATGCCGACATGTTACGAAAAACGTAGCACGGCGTCGTTATCACGCTCTTGGTGTGAACAAAGCACTGACAGCGGAAATGGGGTACATATTCTCGTTCAGTCATTGGATTGTCCGCTGGATCGCGGTACTTGTATATGATGAATATATGAAAAAAGAAGCGAGATGGCGGTACTTAAAGTGTTCACTAGATGGACGGACGGACGGACTGATAGACAGACAGGCAGATGAACAGAAAGACGCATGGACGGACGGATGGACGAACAGATGCACGCACAGACGTACGCACGGACGGACGGACACATGAACAGGCGCACGTACGGATGAATGAACGCTTCGCCCCACTAATCATCATTCATTCCGTGAATATGCTGAGATTTTTTTCTTTGTCTTTCTTTTTCTCTATTTCACTGTAGATTCCCCCATCTTCCTTCTTCTGTGCTTCTCCATCTCTCTATTCTTGCTTCCTGTTTCTTTCTAGCTCACTCTCTCTATTTGATTTTTGAAATTTTTCTTCGTATTTCTCTCTTTCTCTTTCTGCCTTGATCTGTGTTTTCTAACTATTTAAACAGAGGCGCATGTGAGCGGGGGGGGGGGGGGGGGTTCGAAGCAGAAAATCGAGAAGAAAGCGCGCCAGCGTACCAGTGATAGTTTTTGTGAACACTATGTGGGGTAAGCCGAGCATAAGCAGTTTGGCTATTGAGTCATGTGGATTCCCGATAAGATGTTGCAACTCTCTGTTGCGTGGTTTCTGCTCACCACACGTTATCGCGCTACATGACCGCTTTAGCGCAACAGTGCTTATAACAGTTTGCGGGGTCTTGTGTTTTAACATACTTGTGAGGCACAAGCGCGCTTGGTCAACCTCTCAACCGTTACGGAACATAATGGCTTGGCAGTGGAAACATATGCATCACCTGAAATCGGTAACGTCTGCCCTTATTAGATGACTCGAGCTTCATAATCCGCGACTGTTAGGTCTAATTAAGCATTTAGGTCCCTTGTAGACATGTAACTCCGTTACGCCTTTCTTTCGCCGCTTTGCCGGACCTCGATTGCCAGCGTTCGAAGGAATCATTTTCAGGGGTGGGATTGCTCTGGCAACTGCGCCATTCTGCGCCATTCTGCTCTAATGTGACCTGCTGCGCCAAGGTACGCCTAAATGGCGCAGTTTGCGCATGCAACGCCAAATTTTGTCGAACTTTATCATAGACCGAGAAACACGCGTGCGAAACGACACAACCGCATCTATATCCTATGTAGTTCAGTCACGTCGTATTTTGGTTCATGCATGAGTTTTAGGCCACGTGAACAAAATACATTAATTAATTTTGTCAAGGTGACGTTTGTGTGCATATAAGACTATATATATATATATATATATATATATATATATATATATATATATATATATATATATATATATATATATATATATATATATATATATATATATATATATATATATATATATATATAAAGACGCCATTGTTGAAAAAAACTCGCCGCACCGTTGCTGAGCACTGCATGTTCTCTGATGAAGACCGTCGAACCACATAAACCGAAAAAATAAAAAAAATGTTTCACCGACGAAGCGATGAATGCGATAGCAACAGTTGTAATGTTGTTATGGTAATGGTGCACGCGCTCGTGTCAATTTTTGTCACTGCCCCATTATATGTGTAAAGCTGCCTTGCGTAAACCGCGCCCGAATGAAATTGGGAACTATCTAGGTGATCTTAGAACCTTCCGATGAGATTACGCGCACAACTCGTACATTATAGTTAGTTCTGAAACTTACGCTGCCGCTAGCGATAACGCTGGAATCTTCGATGGTTCGTGTATAAATGCCGACGTGCTTTACTGCTTGGCAGATTATCGACGGCCGACGCTCGACGTAAGCTGCTATCAGCGCACAGCGTGTATTGCTTGTAGAAAAACATTTCTTTTTCCGGGCACAGGTTCGCCCAAATAAAACGTTCGCTCATGAAAACAGTGACTGCTGCCTACGTCAAAGTCGCAACCCTGTGATAATATAGCTAAAGCTCTTTTGGTTCCAACATCGCGATACTCTACAAAATGTTAGCGTAAGAAAATCAGTACGGCCGTTCCAGGGAGAAATGCTCTTATCGCAAAATCTCATCCCGTTGAGGGCGCACCACCTAGAATGGTTCCCGAGCCGTGCGCCGATTGCTTGCCCAGGTAGCGCGCGCACCAGCTCCACGCCCATTGAATCTAGAAACAAAGTTCACAGTTGCTGCTCGAGTGATTCCCCCTCCCCCCGCGTGTATTCATGCTCGTTCAAGACAGGCGACCTGTTTTCTCTCCGCCTGAGCATTCGACGGCAGGTCTAACAAGCGGCGAGATGCATGCGCCCTCCGAGTGGCGGAGATCTGCCACCTCGTTTAATCTCTGCTTAAGCAGTGCTCGTCAACCCGGGTGTCGCTATTTCACGCGCGGGTAGAACTTTATATGTGCAGGGAATATTACCAACTTGTAGTTTACGCAAAACATGGCGACGGCGGCAAAAACCCGTCGAGTGTCCATATATAATTCGGATCGTAATAAACAATTTCTCGCTTTATCGCCTAGCAATGGCGGGGCGAGCGCCTCTAAATTTATTCGCTGTTCTCATGTCACCCATGGCGTTTCAATTCCTGGGACATACGCTTTTCACATTTACTTTTATGAAGCCTTATAGGATTTAGTATGAAGATACCTGTTATTAGCTCAGAAGATACCTGTTATTATTACCTGTTATTAGTGGGAAAGCTTCGCCCCCCTTAACTCAGGAAAGGAGGGTGGTAGGCTAGCGCATTTCTTGACCTCCTCTACCAGGTATATACGCCTATGTGTGTGTGTGTGTGTAACCAACAGCAGTAAATAGCAATGAATTGGCATACCATTTGGGAAAAAAGATTATACTCCTCTTCAGAAAAAAAAATAAATGGGTACTCGTCGGTATGTGCTGAGATTTCTTGTACTTACCAAGCAGCACCAGTCCGGTGGCCAGCAGCAGGTGTCTGCAGGACAGCATCCGGATGGGCTGTGCCATGGCGCTTCGACTTTTACTCACTGGCTCTTGAGTCGAGGCCAACCTGCGCAGGCGTAATCTGTGAAGAGCTGCGCTAGACGCAATGGGCAGCTATTCCAATGTGTAGAGCGCGTCTTGCTACACCAAAAGCGAAGAAACATCGCTGACAGGCCAATGCAACAAATTTTATCATAGCAGTGCAAGTGAGCATGGTGCCCCACCCTTGAGGAGTATATTAAGGGTCGATTTGCTGCAGCTGTTATTCGCCCGCACCGTCAGCTATACCATCTTCAAAGCCAGGCCCGAGAACACTGACATTGCGGCGGGGAAGTTGAAGTAACTTCACGGCAAGGACGTGTTTTGTTTGATAATTTCCTTTTTCTTCACCGACCGTGTGTCTGCTCTTTCGCGACAGATAGTAATTACTCCTCAGCACCGCAATATAAAAATATGACATGGTGTACGATTTGCACAAGTTACAAGCGTTCGTTACTATTTAAAGTTAACTAAGCTCCGTGAGGTTTGTAAAATGAAGGTTAGAATGAGCAAAAATATAGTCTAAACAGAGTTTTCAATGTGAAATGACGCAGAACTGCAAAGAAACTGTTGTTTTCACCACGTATTTCAAGTAATTGATTCTAACAAAACATTTATGCTAAATGATTCACACTTTATGAGAGCTCGGCTTAGACTGCGCAGTTGAAAAATGTGTCCCAAAGTACTAGAGATGAAATTACGACATTTATAATTGACAAATTGACAAACTACTTTGCAGTTTATCGTAAAAGTCCCGTCCGCCTATGCAAATAATTAATCAATGCGATTTGACAGAACTGCGCTTTCCGCTATATATACGATACTTCAGATGTTTCTGTCTGTCAAAAAGCCACTGATCATATATAAAAAATCAGAGGACCCTTAAGCTTCCTCTTTGAGAGTTGAACGCGATAGCAATATCCTGTCCTTATAGTGCATGCTTCAAATACTTTGTGCATACTTTTTTCTATGCTGTTACTCGAGAAGCTTAATCATTAAAGTTGAAAGTGGCTTGTGTCAGTGAAGCTTTCACATATGGCTTTATTCTGTGAAATTGGTAGCATCCTTTAACCAACAAGCAATTACGCGCGTGAATTTTTTTTTCAAACTTGCTATGCACCCACTACGGGGTCTTAATAGAATACGCGCGGTAACGTTTGTGCCTTTTGTAATGGGTGGCCGGCTTTAAACCACGAAGTCGTTATGATATTCACACGTCCTGATGCCCGATGATAATGCACCCTTGTACCACGTAATATTACTGCTGTATTACATGTTGCGTTGCGAAGCCCGCATACAAGAAGCGTGTGTTTGTACAGTGTGAAAAGTTATTTGCTCTGTATTTCCAAGCAGATGAATTTATTTTAACTTTATTTCGAAGCAGACGCGCGTTGTAGAGCACCTGCTTGCCAGGTAAGGCCTGGGTTTGAACCTCACTCGGAACAGGAATTTTCGTTAGTTACTTTATTTGCATCTTCCTTCATTTTTCGGTCACGCGCAAGATGATAATTTTAGGCTCACAACCAATGACGCCGACGCCAACGCCAGAATATATGCGAAACGAACTCTTCAACGCTATCGCGTTAAAAGTCGACAAAGTGATACTGCTAGCCACGTCTTCGAGCAAGTATACATGTTTCTCCTCAACAGTCATCAGCGATCTTTCGTCACGTAGCGAATAGCAATCTTAGCTTCGTGTCGAACACTATAGCAGCATTCGTTCACAGAATTTATATAACGAACACAGAAAGGCGAAATGAGAATTCTGAACTGTTTCGACAGTGGCCTGCGAACGTTGTTCAGCTCAATGAGACACGCAATCGGTTATCTCACACGCCCTGTCTACATACCGGCTGATGCTTCTCGGGGTAATTAACTGCAAACAAAATTGATTTACGAGCTGCTCATCTGAAGTGCGGTAGAGGTGCGACATTCCAGCTGCTACGATACAGTTTGTTGTTACAGTAACCAAACACGCCAAATCGAAATTAAAATAAAATTGCACCACATATTAAGTAGACAAGGAAAACGGACACTACAGCTGGTGCAGTATTCTCGAGTGCTCTCGAAATATAGGTTAGTGCTATCAATATATATATATATATATATATATATATATATATATATATATATATATATATATATATATATATATATATATATATATATATATATATATATTATCAGCATGACTACGTCCACTGCAGGACAAAGGCCTCTCCCATGTCCCGCCAGTTAACCCGGGCCTGAGCTTGCAGCTGCCAATTTATACCCGCAAACTTTTTAATCTCATCTGCCCACCTAACCTTCTGTCTCCCCCTAACCCGCTTCCCTTTTCTGGGAATCCAGTTTGTTTACCCTTAATGACCAGCGGTTATCCTGTCTACGCGCTGCATGCCCGGCCCATGTCCATTTCTTCTTCTTTATTAATAAAGAAGAAATATATATATATATATATATATATATATATATATATATATATATATATATATATATATATATATATATATATATATAGAGAGAGAGAGAGAGAGAGAGAGAGAGAGATAGCGCTTGGGCATTCCACGTCAAACGTCAGCTCCTTGACGTTGGGTGCCCAAGCACGAGTTGGTGGTAGCCAACAAAAAGGAAAATACAGACGATCTCTTTAAATGGCTTTAGTGATATTTTAATAGCATTTTTGAACGATTGGAAACCAATATTCCGCATCCCTAAGGAGGTCATAATAAATGGATCCATCCGATTGTATAACAGCAAAAAATAAGATTGACAAACACTTCTTACGAATGAAGGAACCTAAAGACAGGGCTGTATCAGTATGAAACCAAAGTAGGAAAAGTTACACATTTTGCTTACAATGCAACGACCACTTCCCCCTTGTCTCCTATACGTCCTTCCCCCCTACCCCACCATGAAAAAAAAAAAAGCGAAGGCAATGGTGGTTGTGGTAGTGGTTAGAAGAGGAACAAGGCACCTAATTTCTGCAGCCCGGTTGGGAGCACGGCGCAGTGCCTAATGCAATAGGCCGATCAGTCCCAGCCCTATAGAAAAGACGATTCCTGGAAGCGCCGCTGTATGAATAACATGGATAATCATGTACAAACGCGTATGCGCTACCTATTACTCTATGTTGTTTCCAACATGAGTTCCTTCATCACTTGATTTTTTTTCCTGTGCAATCGCGCGTGATCTCAGTCGCGTCCCAAAGACACGCACAAATGACGCTATAAATAGCTATCGTCTTCAATTGTGGGCACTGTGACTCCCGTTTGCCTGTTCCACTTTCGAATTTCTAACTAAAAATTAACCAAGAAAATAAGCTCACGTGGTACCAGAAGCAACACGTCAGTCCAGTAATCCAGAGAAACTAAAGGAGCATACCTGGTGCCTGCCGGGCTTCCAAAATCGTTCGTCACGTGCGTAGAACGATACGGTTGCGAAAGTGCAGTTCTACCGTCTGCCCCGACTTGGAGATAGGGGGCATTGTAGGCACATAGTCGCGACTTTCCTCAACAGCTGCGCACGAAGTGCGGCAAATGCGTGAGTAAGCGTCGTTGCTGTCCTCGAAAAGTGCAAGCCTGCAAAGCGCGTCTTTGCAGCTGCTTCGAAACTACAGACGCAGCTGTGACGCACTTCCCTCTTCGCTTTCACATCCAAGGGAGACGATGCACTCTTGCTTATTGCGAGCTGAGGGCCGTTGCACTTTCTTTGAAAGTCCGTGATACGATTTATGTACAATAGCATGCAAAAGGCGTCAGTGGGTACATACGTGATGGTTTTCCTAAATATGTGTGTATACGCAGATGGACGTGTGTTCTATTTGCACATTTTGAGCCCCGGTGCACGTTTCCGTTCGATTGTGCTGCTTGAATTTGTGTATATCCTCAGTGGGTATACCAATCTGCATTTTCTAATGTGCTGTATTGAACGCCGCACATGCGGAACATTAGAACATAAGGCAGATGGACACCACAGGCTGCGTGCGGCTTTTGTTCTCTGTTCAATTTTTATCACAGTCGTCACTGTTCGGAGAGAGACGTCATTATAATTGTTACTATACAACTTGTAGCACTGCGAAACATTCCGTAAAGGTCTTCAGTGGAAGGGTAAGTGCGCGTTTAAGGTATGACTTGGGTGCAATAGCAAAAAAAAAAATCTTTACACTTGCTGAAAATAATAAAAATTCTTAACAAAATGGTATAGGCATTCCGCCGTCACGCAGGTAGTATACACAGCCAGTGATAATGAAAGACACTGAACACAACGCATGGCCTTCGATTTGCAGTTGCAGGGAAGTGTACTGCACGTAATTTGTACTTATCATGCGACCGCGTGAATGTGAAAGATTGTGTTCGCGAGCGCGCACTTTCACATATATTCCTCGATCCACACTGAGGCGCTGCGACTGGAAATGAAAGTATTTTGAAGAGGGCGCCGCCGGCCAGCAAGGACGATTGAAAAGTCATATGAATCACGAATCGAAATTGACAGTTGCACAAACACAGAGGGAGAAGGGACGTTTGTCGGGGCGCTGCATAATACCTCCACATACGTGACCGTGCACTCGTGCGAGACCCACAACCTTGCGGTCCCCAGCCTTGCTTTGCATCTGCGGCCTCGCGCGGGTGATCGCTTGCCGAGAGCATTCCGTCGGCATGGCAACGTAACCTCTTTGTCGATGACAAGCATGGCTTACCGCGGCATTGTTTTGGTGGTCGACGTGCTCGCTGCGTCGGCGGTGTCACGGTTCGCCGCACGAGCGTTCTCTGCATAGATTGTTGCGCCGGTCCCGGCTTGTATTTCGGCACCGCGAAGCTCTGGCTTGCTCGAGGATGCTGCGCAGCTTCATTTACGCGGATATTGACCAGCCGCACCCGCGGGGTCACGAAGGTGCACGCCAGAATTCGCGCTGCCATAACCTCGCCCTACCGGACACGGCGGCCCGACTTGGGGCACAGTGTGCAGTGCCGTGTTTCTGTCCTTTTATCTCCTTTTATTTGGGAGGGGTGGAAGGATATCGAATAATGACACGGGTATTTCTCCGTTTTTTTTTACGTGAGACTTATGGGATTGGCCCTATAAACTAAATGCAACACTGCAGCCGTAGCCCATAGGGTATGTGTAGATAACATCATTCACAACCAACAGACAGTCGAGCCAAGGAAAGTATAGGCGACGTTATTTGTAGTAAGTATGATGTAAATGTGAATAAACGTAAGCGGACGAAAAGACAACTTGCCTCCGGCAGGGATCGAACCTGCAACCTTAGAATAACCTAATTGAGTTACGGCGGTGATCGTCCTCTCGTGCACTTTATATATACATGTATAAAGGCCCCCTATATGAGTGCTTTTCGTGCAGTATTACGTTAATTATTTATGATAACTTTTCTTAAACCTTTCGCATGTACATAAGACCGTATTTTTTATGCCTTGCTATTTGAACGCGTGCTTTAAAAGTAGGTACGACAACAGCTGAAAAAGTGAGTGGACACGGTAGACATAACAGACCTTAAAAATAGCAGCCAGGTGTATAGTAAAGTAAAACGTTTCCTATAGCGACCCCATACGCATGTCAATTGCAGCCACGGGCGGATCCAAAGAGGGAGCGCAGATCGGATGTCCTGAGCACCTCCTTGCCTTAATTTTTAGTTTTGTACAAAAAAAATACAGCAAGAAAAATAGCTATGCGGCCAATACCCAGCTTTATGTATCAGTCCATTCAAAAGTACCTCCCCCCTCCCCCTTTTTTTTTTCTCCGCATATTTGATCTATGCACCCCTGCAGTCAAGTTTCGTTATTACGACGTTTTTTTTTTTTTTGAAACACACTCGTTTATCAGTCACTGCTCTCCCAGAAGTAAACGAAGAAATTCGTTTATGCCAGTGATGTAAAGCAGAATTTCACGTTTCGAACGAACACCATAATTTATGCCAGTCACAGTTCTGTTCTGTTCTGTTGTAACTGTCTTGCTGGGGAGTGGTTGAGGTTTCAGGTTTATGTTACATCAGCTACTCCATTTGTATAGGTTGACATAAATAATCAAAGAAAAGGATATATAAATTATTATTCAAAATAAAAATTGAGGAAATAAAGAAAAAAACACAGCACTACGAGAAAGTTAACATACCATGGTAATGTACAGTTTGCTTGCAAAAGTTCACATTGCAATAACGCATTCATACGCACACATATTTAGTTCAGGCCACAGTATATAGATGAACAAACGCATCAGTCCATATATACACTGCTGTATATCACGAGCGCTTATCCAACCCGCAGTCCACTGAGTAGTAGTCCACAAAGATATTAGCCTTTTTCAGAAGAAGCATTGCATGCCTCGGCCTAAGTAATTAATGTAATGTGACTGGTCTCTGTGCAATGTGCTAGTCTCTACTTAAATTTTTCTCTTTAATTTCCACACTTTATGCACTCCAAAGGATATATGCACAACATTCTAACCTCCATGACCACATGCAGATGCAGTCTGGTGAGCTGAATCAGTGTATTTTGTGCAGGAAGCTGTCTGTATATGGTACTTCCAGTCGAAGTATGTGTAGTTATGCCTATATGTGTCGTGGGAGATCTGTTGCTATGGAGAATTTCCTGTGCGGATATATTTTACAAAGTAATGACTGCTTTAATTTAGGGCTACGCAACTACTTCTCCACAAAACAGTGGTTAGCTCCTTGCGTTATAACATTTCGAATATCCGCCCCCAACCATGGATTGTGTAATCCCATCCTTCCTTCAAGGCTTTTTTTTTTTTTGCGAGTCTGTCTGCATCAGCGAATCGCAATAAGCTGCGATTCGCTGATGATATTACACTGATTAATAACTCAGGGGACTCATGATTACTGAATTGGACAAGGAAAGCAGAACGGTTTATCTTAAAATCAATATGCATACAACTATAGTAACGTGCAACAGTCCTGGCGGACAAGGGCGTTTTTTGATGGGTAAAGATACTGCAAGTTGTAAAGAATTATGTCTACTTGGGACAGGCAGCAATCGCGGAGCCGAACCACGGGAGTGAGATAACTAGAAGAATAAAGATGGGGTGGAGCATATTCGACAGTCATTCTCAGATCATGAATGACAGTTTATTACTATCCTCGAATAGGAAGGTATATAACAGCTGCATCTTACCGGTATTTATACGGAGCAGAAACCCGGAGGCGCACAATGAAGGCTCAACTTAAATTGAGGACGACGCAGAAAGCGAAGGAAAGGAAAATGATAAGTGTAACCTTAAACGCCAGGAAGAGAGCAGAGTGGGTCAGGGAGAATCGAATACATCATTGATGAAATCAAGAAGAAATTGTGATTAGCATGGCACTTAGCGCGCAGGGAGGAGGTAATTAAATCGATTCCAAGTGAAGTCAAACGCGCCAGGTGGAGACAAAAATATAGGTGGGCTGATGATATTAAGAAGTTCGTGGATAAAACATCCATGGCATCAACATTCACAGGACCGGGGTGGTTGGCGGCGCGTGGGAGAGGCCTTTGTACTGGGCGTAATCAGGCTGATAATCGTGATGATGATGTCTGCTTCTTTATTGCCCTTTATTTGAATGTGGCTGGATATTCATTGAAATACGCTGTTGTGATCCTGTGCCGAAGCATATTACAAAGTTTCTGCAATATATTGGGCTATTTAGCCATTTTTAGTAGAAGACCTAGCATGTTTGATTGTGTGAAGGGAGGGTTGGCTCTCTGTGCATATATACTATACCTACTGCCTTGTCCAAGAATATTCGCAGATAAGCTTAACTACCTATTAAATAGCCACTAATTTTGATGTCATTGATGAGTATTCGTGAGAAAATTTACGTTCTTTTTTCTTCAAATTTTGGTATAAATACCGCAGATGCTGACGCTTCTTCAGTGCAGGATTGATCTGTACATATATTCGTCCTTTTATTGTGCCTAGTATAAAAATGATGAAACACCATCTGTACAGTCACTAGAGGTGCCATGTCTGGTTTTGTGCATATACCATCTATTTCGCAGATAACATTCAGAACAGGCATCGTCTAAGGTACCCGTTTTTACCGTGATGTCCATCCTTTATATGCTGGCACTAATGCTCGGAATTATAACACACTGTCCTAAGGTCGAGTGACAGTCCTATGTGTCAATCGGCCAGATAAAAGATAAGTACCATGGTGAAGCAGGTAGCACAAAATAACAACGGCACAAGCGAGGAACAAGTAGACGATAGGAGCACTTGTCCCTCGCTTGTATAGCCGTACCTGCTTTACCATGCATTCCTATAAACTAGCCCTACCTTTCCGTTCTGATGACTATTATGATGCGTGAAAATTCTAAATAAATGCCTGGACGTTTTTATTGCTTGGAGTACTGCCAAAGGTGGTTGTCGAGCTTCTGCACACACCAAATTGATAGAAGTCGACCATGGCGACCACAGACATAGCCATATGTAGGCCCCTTGCCAATAACAAGTGAAATCATCTTTCAGTAGAAACTAGAAATCTGTGCAGCAGAGGCAGGCGGAAACTCACCTTGGAGCGTATCCACGCGGCATGTAGAGGCAACGGCAACTCTGTAGTACAACATCCCGTTTAGCTCCGCAGAGAGTATACGAGTGGCTAGACTCACCTTTTGTTCGAGAGGCGCTGAACATAATACGACCATGTTAGTTTCCAGCCTAAAATCACACCTAAGAATCTATGAGTGGTTACCACTTCAATAGGCTGGTTTTGACGAATAATCGGGGAATCCCTAGGTCTTTGTAAACTAAATGGTGGTATGGCTGTTTTTGTCGGACTCAGAGCCATCACTCTTCTTGAAAGAAATCTGTTCAATCCTTCTTGTAATGTTTGTTGGATACGCGAGAACGATGGGCTAGACATTCATACGCCTATATCATCTGCATACCTGACGGTGGATTAAAGGTTATACGGGAGCAGCTCCATGATTGCATGAAAGAGCGTCGGGCTCGGTGCGCTGCCCATGAAACTTCTTGGCGCGCTATAACGTTGGGCCGTTCTTCATAACCAAAAAAATTGTATATTATTTATCAAATCAGTGATAAACGCAGAATTTTTCACTTAAATCCCTGCAACACCAAGCCCTCTAGAACACGAACGCAGTTTACTGTATCGTATGCTGCTTGAAGATCAAGAAATATAGCAATAATGATGTTCTCTTGTGTATGTATGTATCCCACATCTATGACCAAGTCCCAGTTATGTCGGCCAGAGCTCACTTTACTCCTGTAATACCAAAACGACGAAATAGCAGAAATACCAAAAAATTGTTATCTATAAATTATACACCACACGTCAACACAGTCATCATCATGGAAACAACTACATTTGCATGGTACGTCGACAACTGTAATAGCTTAAAGAGAAATATTATTTTGTGAGAAACCTGCAAAAAAATTTAAAAAAATGAGGACGAGCGCGAGCATTCCGCTGCATAAAGAGGCAAGTCCAATCAAAGTGAGAAAAGGAACAACTAAATAGACAACGCTATATAGATATAAAACTGAAATGACACGATTAATAGAACCACGGGCTTTCGGGTGCAGCATAAATAAAGCGCGTCAGCGATATCGTACGTGAGGACACTGCATGCGTCCATAGACTTCTCGTACGGCGAGAAAAGCCACGAGCAAGACCATCCGCAAATCAACTGTGACCATTTGTCTATACGCAACTCCACGTGTTTTGAATTAAAAAAAAGGGGGGGGGGGAGTAAAGAGAGGTGTCCGGAAAACGGTTCAATATAACTCGTTGCTGGGCTGCAGTTGATGTATAATGCTTAGATAAAAACGAAGTTTCTGTGTGAACACGAGGAAGGGAAAAAAAAAAAAAGACCGGCTGCCTGCAATAATAATTTCCCGTCAGTAAACGTTAGGAAATTACCAGTGCGGAGCTTAGTATTTCAATCCTGTTTACAAGGCACTGGAAGAGCGTTGCTGTGCTCCTGAAGCGGCGACACGTTTATGCGCGGGCTCACAAGGCGGGTCAACGTACGTGGCTCCCGCGCGTTGCTGTTCTCCGAGTGCGCCTCGCTTCAGCGGTTGCCCTTTACGCGTTCATGCCTTTCATGACTGTCTCGGCGCGTACATGCAAGAGACCCCGGGGACAACAAGCCAGCTGGCGTGCACCACGTGCTCAGACAGGGCGGCGACGAACAATACGCACCTGTGCGAAGTTTCGCTCGAGGGCGTCCCGATACACCGTGGCGCAGCAACGCGCGAACGCTGGGAGCAGCACGGAGCGGGTTCACGCCGAAACGAGGCCGTTTGACCGCCTTACCTGATTACCAGTGCGCACGTAGGAACCGGCCGAGCCGCCGCGGCTGGCTCGCCCCGACGACGAAGGGCTCGATGGCCACCGGAAGGCGGCCGCTAAATCCTCCTCTCGTTACGCAAGGCCGCATGCAACGGTGCGGGGCGGCAACGCTGCACATCGTTCGCCGCGTATATGTATACACCGGCGCCAGAACGCTGCTCACGAGCATACGCCCCGGGAACGAGCGTACAGGCATATGCAGAAAGTACGCGACACCTTCCAGCGTGTCCAGCGGGCAGTGCAGTCTCGATGCTTTCAGACCTGTGTGCCACTAGTTGTCTCTTGATTACACGTCCTCCCACCGAGAAACTGGTTATTGATTGTTATTTTATGGTCAAGAAAATGAGCTGGCTCATTATATACAGCGTCAGGAAATTCCAAAGTTAAAACTATCCGGGCGATTTCCTATCATTAGTGGGTTAATATGAGTGTTAGAACAGCGTTTGTGAGAACTGCGCGAAGGTAGACCTCATAGAAAAAATTAATAATAACAATCTTCGCAAAGAAATAGCGCGTTGCGCGCCAAGCATTTATACCGTTACAGGACTGTCCAGACGTTAAGCGTAGACTTGAGCGACATGTAGCTGAGAAGCCATAGTTCGATTCGGTCGTTACCGGATAACGCAGCATTCAGATGGACTAGCGCAGCTCGAGTGCCACAGCATCTCACATCCACAGTGCGCAGGTTCAGTGCGACTGCGCAGAACATAGTCGCGTGCAGATTAAGATATTTTCTAGCGTAAGGGCTTCTTAGCGGGGCTTTCTCAGTGTAAGGGTTGCACAGAACTATAAGTGGCCCGGCTGTGGCATGCTGTCGTCGTCGCTTGGTGTAACGCAGGCAAAACCAGCTGTAGCATAATCAGCACGCGCTTTCGCCCAGTCTTCTTGCTCTTACTCTTCAAGTGTCTCGATGATGATATCAAGAGCGGTTAGTTCCACTATGGCTCGGAAAACACAACACAAACCACGTATGAGAATTGAAGGAGGAAGCAAGCGAGAAAAAGAAATGAGAAAACGTAGCAATATGAAGAAAACATACAAATAAAGAGAAATAAGGGACACAACACACACACACACACACACACACACATATATATATATATATATATATATATATATGATATATATATATATATATATATATATATATATATATATATATATATATATATATATATATATATATATATATAGTCATTCGGCACAGTTCTTGTATTCATCGTTTTGCCTCTCTCATTAGGCTTTCTCTGTATGGCATATATTTGAAACGAAAACACACGTTCGACAAGTTCCAATAACGTTTGCTTTCTAGACTAACAGAAAAGCCAGTATTCGATTGCTATTCGAAATGTATAACATTACCATACCATTGTCGGGTGACAGTTTCAAAGTAAAAGAAGACAGACATAAAGTTCAGGCTTAGTAGAGAATTATGATGGTTAAACGTATACGTCCGAGTAATAGGAATAATGCTACATACACAAGGATAATAAGACAGTATTACATGTGGTTTTACGCGCCACAGGCACGCCGTATTGGAGGGAATGAGACACCATCTGATGTTTTTTAACGTGTACAATACGCGGGCTTCTAGCACTTCGCCCTCATTGAAATGCGACCGCCGGGATCAAAGCCGCGACTTTCGGGTCAGCAGTTGAGCATTGGCCGTAATCGCTACACCACGGCGGTGACAAGGTTACATGTTGTTGTCACGTATTGCAAATGAAGTGACTTATAACGCTGCAAGTATCAGACTCGCCTCACACAAAGAGAGCCCGAAGATTTATTTATTTATTTATTTATTTATTTATTTATTTATTTATTTATTTATTTATTGTTGCAAAATGCTCGACTGCCTGCCTCCACCGCAATGATTCTGAAGCCTTTCCTACATTGCGTCAACGTACCGATGACGCGCCGTCGATAGCTGGTCGTAACGACTTCGTGACAGTGACCGTGGCTGCCCTCGTCCCTGAAACGTGCGCGCGATCTCACGGTCAGACCACGCAACACAGTGAATGGTGGTGGTAGTGGTTCATGTGGAAAAGGAAAAAGGCACCTAATTTCTGTCTGCCTACAGGCGACACGGCGCAGTGCCTCAGTGAATGAATGACCTTTGTCAGGCCTATCGTCACACGGCAAACGCGCCGTCGCTATATTGTCGGGAGAGTGTGGTCTTGATGCTATATATTCCCTGCTTCAAGAAAGAAGAAAAAAAAAATAGAAGGTAGTGCAATAGAGGCACGTTTTTTTTCGAGGGGGGGGGGGGGGGAAGGGGAATAGCGAGGGCATGCAATGCAAGCATCGATTACGAGATATCTAACTACGAACAAGTTCTTAATTTCTTCTTACCAAGTCAGCATGGTTTCCAGTGCAGTCTTTCATGCGAAACTCAACTATTCGAACTATTAGCCGATATCAATGAAGCGATACACAATAAAACAGACATCGAGCTCTATTTATGGACTTCGCCAAAGCCTTCGACAAGGTCCATCATAACCACCTAAATATGAAACTGAGTGCCCTGAACATCAACCCTAATATCTCTAAATGAATTGCCAATTTCTTGTCCAATTGCTATCAGTCTCGTTTCGTTAATAATACCTTATCTCCATTAGTAAAGGTAAAATCAGGTGTTCCGCAAGGTACCGCGCTAGGACCAATGCTATTCTTAATTTACGTCAGTGATATAAGTAACCAATTGTCGTCCCCAATCAGACTTTTTGCAGACGATTGTGTAATATACAGACAAATTACTAACCATGTCAATATGAGTGTGCTGCAGCCTGACATTAACCAAATCACCTGCTGGTGCTATCAATGACAAATGGAAATTGATGTTTCAAAAACGAAGTGCATTCAATTTGCAAGAACTATGAAACCTGAATTGCATTCCTACATTATTAACGATAGGAGTTTAGAAAATGTGACAACAACAAAAAAAATACTTAGGCGTTCATCTTACACACAATCTTTCATGGAATGCTCATGTTCAGGCAATAACCAGTAAGGCTTCAAAAGCTCCAGGATTCATCAAACGTAATTTGCACTCTGCTAACTAGACCGCCAACCTTCTCGCATACATAACTTTAGTTCACTCGAAAATGGAATACACCGTCATTGTTTGCAATCCTAACCAGCAATACCTTATTTATAAACTTGAGGCCATTCAAAACAAAGCAACCCGCTTTATCACAGCAAAATATTCTCGGGTATATAGCATACCAGCTTTTAAAACGTCGTTGAAATTAACTACTCCAGAAAAGCGTAGGCTTATCGCACTGTTGTCTCATTTCCACAGGCTTTATTTCAGCGATTCATCCTTCGTACATTCACAGATTAAACGAGCTCATCGCATTTTTTCACGCCTGGATCATGCTTACAAAATATAGCCTATTTTTTCCCGTACTAACTTTCTTCGTGACTCACCATTGTTTCTTGCGATTTGTCATTGGAATAAACTGCCACGCGATGTTGTAACTGCGCGTGATCCCGACACATTTCTTGGCAAATTAAAGGAGATGTGGAATGTAAAACTGTAACATTTTGTAGCTATCGTTTGTTCAGTCTAGTGCCAATACTACATGAGTTATTGCATACCATGCTTCATGCCTTATCAAGGGCTGCATTGCATTACTGTGTTTTCTTTGATGCGAAGTTTTCGTGCTTTCTGTACTTACCATTTTATTTTTTTATGTTCTGTGTAAAGATTTTTTGTGAACATAACCATGCAGTATTGTAACTACTCATCTCCCTCCCCCCTATGTAACGCAAAAAAAGAGAGAGAGAGAGAACCTGATTGCCTCTCTTGAGGGTCACAAGCTTACGCCTCCTTGACAGCCGTACCGCCGAATAGTATTGCAGTACGGCTGTTGCCGAGGCGTAAGCTTCACGCAGGCTTCAGGCTGTCATCCATGGTTTGTACTCTTTTTGCCCGTACGTCTCTCGCTGTCAACCCGCCGCAGTGACACAGTCAGACGCTGTAACCAATCGACCACCGCTGCAGTGCGGCTCACTAGCTGTGAGGCTCTGCGTGCTGCTAGGCGCAACGTCACAGCGGGACCTTGCGCATGCGGCGGTGGTATTTCAGAAAAGGACAATGCGAAAAAAAAAAAACCCTGGCATGCATTCGAAAGAAGCAGCACTACAGTGTCTCCCATAATCTGTGAGTTATTCTCTGAAATTGAAGCTTGCAAGAGCAAATATTCTTCGCGTGTAAGAGAACATGCTTGCCATACGAGAGACATGGCGCGAAGTAATTTTTCGTGCAATGTTTCTTTGTGATGCATGAAACTGCCAACCGCAAAGGTAGAATCGACTAGTTCGGTTTAAAGTATTTCGCAAGCTGTTTCCCTCCCGCTCTTTTCTACTTTTAAAGTTCCGTTGTTCCTAACGGAAAAAAAAAACGCAAGTTTGCCTCGAGAGTGGTTCCACCTCGCTAGATGCATGAATGCAGCCGCGCTTAATTGCGTGCCTCCGGATGCCAAAGGATAAAGGCCGTGACAAACCGTGCCTTCCGCATACACGACCTTGGGGGACGTCGTTTACGGTGCTGGCAATTCTGCGTACGCATGCATCAAACAAGGATAGGAGCGGCGGCGAGGGAGCGAACTGCATGTGTTTGCGCACGCGAGCCCGTCTGGAAAGGGACGAAAACACACCTGCAGTGCCCCAGAACGCCTCGTTGGCCCTCGTAGAGTGAAACCACTCATCTAGCGTGAAATGTTCGTGGCGTGCGCCCTCACTCGGCACACTCAAGACGCCCACATGCGCACATGACTCTTCTTCCCGCCCTTCCACAAACAGCAACAACGCAAGCGGTGCACTCGTGGAGAGTGGTCGCCCCCCGCATTTGCTCGATGGGCATCGCGTGAGGTACGCCTTGCCGGAGTCACGCGCTAGTGTGCGCAAGGCACTGCGGCCGTGTCGCCTATAGGCAGATAGAAATTAGGTGCCTTCTTCCTTTTCCTCATGAACCACTAACAACAACAACATTGCGAACATGGGAGAGCAATATATCTGAGGCGTCGATGCGGCGCGCACGGGGCGAGGACGAATGCACTGTGCCAACCAAGGATGAAAGCACATCAACTAGGTCAACTTTCAATCCTTGTGGAGCAATATAATAGGACGATTAATCAAACCGCACTGCGCTTCACAGATCCTCGTACTGTAAGTTTCGCGGTGCGAAACTCTACGCTGCGCTTGTCACGCGGTATAGCGAATGAAATATTGTTTGATAAGCTCGTTCGCAAAGCCAACCAGATGTGTTATCGCATATTTTCAGTCCTTGTATGCAGATTGCTTCCTCCACATTGACACTGTAGCGTCAACGGTATCGCCAAACCGGTACGCCATAGAAGAGAAGATTCGTTAAAAGAAAAACAGCAGCTAAGACTCCAGTAACTTATCAACTTTTAACTAGGTTTGATTCAAACAGGTGTTGTTGCCCTTAGCAGCAGGTAAGTCGACTTTGCTGAATTATCAGTTAAAGAACGACGACACTGTTGCGATTTCGATACTAATGCATCATAAAACATGTTTAGTTTTCGCTGCTGCTCAGCGCCGCTCCCAAAGACCATTTATGGGCCATCTGGCTCGCCGACGACGAGTCAAAGGTTCATGATTCATGAGCGCTCGCGGATTCATGCGCACTCGCCCAGAAAAAAAGCAAAAAAAAGGACACGAAAACTCAAAGAAGAAACAAACTTCGGCTTTCAACTCGTGAGTAAAAGCGAATGAGACACTTATGCTTACATCATACACACGGAATAAATCGCAGAAACCAGAACAGGCAGGCGCTTAGGCATGAACATCGCGTGATGCCAGGTAATATTCCTTGTTGGGCTGACAATAGTGATGCTATGCTTGCATGATAGCCTGTTAGCTGACAGGGAACGCTTCAAAAATGCATGTTTCAAATTCCTGCGCATACTTTTACAGAACGCGTATCGCCGACAGCTCAGGAATGTGAGCTGTCCACCTCACATGTGCCGACGCATGTGGCTGACAGACAATGAGCTATACTGACCGCCGTTTAGTTGCAAGTAGAAAGGCGGGAATAAGCTATGTGTGCGCGAAGTATGTGCACTATTCCTTTGGAATATTACTTTCGTTTGTTGTGTATAGTTCTGTGAATGAATTGTTTTATACATCATGGCGGGTTTATGTGCATGCATGAGCTTTTGACTCACATATTAAAGACAAATCTTTATAGTTAATTTATGTACTTCCACACTCCTTCAACTTTTATTTCCGATCCGATTCCTGGTTCGCTTGCTTTACATACTGATGTTCGGAGTCAACAGAACATTTCACCTTGCTTTTATATTGTTTCGGAATCATTGTTACGAAACAACAGACAATTTTCCCAATGCTTTTTTTGGCTTCGTCGCCGGTCGGCTCTATGTTGCTTTAACTAGTAAAAATGGAGCCGCCCGGCTTTTCTTGCTTGCCGCATAGTGGGAGTCATATAAAAACTTTGGCAGGCTTGATAGCCTAATAAATGAGCTTTTAAATAAGCCATATTCCTGACCCTACTTTCGCCTGCTAAGTGACCTTGCCTGCATTTGGGAAAATGCGCTCCACCTACGCTGCCACGTAACCGTGAACTAACGCCTATCTGTTACATGTATACACGAATGTTTACCCGCGCAAGAAGCGCCTTTCTAAAGCACCAGCTCCCGGAGAAGACTGCTTCAATTTTTTGCTGCAATGCATGTGGCACGAATATAACGTTAAAACAAACAAACAAACAAAAAAACGAAACGAACGAAGGCCTTATAGGATAGACAAGTAGTACGTGCACCCATTCCGAGCCGTTTCCTCGATCATACCGTGCGCGAAGTCCGAACGGAAACGACTGCGTAGACAAGAGAAGGTCACTCTGCTGCGCAGTCGTGGCAGAAGAAAGAAAGAGGAGCTGTTTCGTGGTTCGCCAGCATCCGAGAAGTCAGCAGCGCTCGATTTCGCCGGGACGTGAATGAAGAGAAAGCAAACAGGACGCGCGGAACTTTCGAGCTCTTCCACGCGTGACGCCAACAGGTGCCTCCCCCACGTGACTCCCTTATGCGTGCACGCATGCATGCATGGCTTTCGTTCTGAGTTGTCAAGGGATCTTCTTGCCGGCTGGCACTTTGTGGCGTTTTGTTTGTAACTTTAAGTTCGGAGTGCATGAAGGGAAGGCTTCGCGAAAGAGGAGTGGCGAAGCTTTTACTTAGGGATTAGTTACATTGTTGTAGGTTAAATCAGAGTGGGGGCAGAAATGAATCGGCCTTTGTCAAAAAAGTTTTTTGTCGATGCCACATTTCTGTACATCTTCTTTCTCTCCTTTCTATCAAAATTATAACTACCATAAAACACGCGGTAAATTATATTTGTTGTAGCGTTTATGTGGCTGTTTCTATAGGTTTCTGTCTTTTTTTCTTCTTTTATTATTTTGCTAGTGCGTATTCTTGTATTCGACTTGCTTCACTTTTTTTTGTTAACCACCGTAAATGACACGTAGTACACGTCGCTAATTTTTTCTATTCATATCACTGTGCATTCCTTAAATATGCTTAGGCGATAAACAACACGATAAAACAATAACACAGGACTTTTCTTTTTCTTTGCTCTTCCTTACCGTAAGTCCTGCACTATTTTAGCCATAATAAAGTAACGTCAAGGCGAAGTTCTGACATTTTAAAGCAAAAAAAAAGTGCGCTTTATTTTTGGAAGGTGTCACCTTGTTCCAAGTTTTGCTTTGTGGCAAGACATGTCTTGTATACCACAACAACGCGCATGGAGAGTTGCAAAAGTGGGCATTGCAAGCCATTTGTTGAGCTATGTTTGTACCAAGTGACCCCATCCCCCTCTGCTGGTCCCCTGGTGTCACGGACAAGTTGCATCAGCATGCACGGCACCGGTGCGTGCCCAGCCGAGCTTACCGTTTCGTGCGCAGCATCGTCGGCGGAAGACTGCGGGGGCTCTCGGTTGACTTGACACGTCTAACGTCCGTGCGTCAACAGCGGGCCGTCGGCACCAGCGTCGTCTCCGGCATGTGCGTCGCTACCGGTTGCGCAAGTTGTTGGTGCTTGGCCAGTGGCCACCATTGGAACAGCGCGGTCCTGACGTGACGCTAGCGTCACGATCAGAGAGGAGGAGCATGCGCGTTTTTTGTATAACAACGCGTTGCGTGGATACGTGTTGGAGAAGGGCGCGCCGTCGTTGAAGGGACGCGGCATGCGCAGCGCTGGAATGTAAGGGAAATGAGGAAATGCATCCGTTAGCGTGGGATCGCTCATTAACGCGTGCCAATGCTACGCAACTCAGTGCGGTGCTGCCTTGGACAGCATCCATAGCTGGAGGCACGCGTATCTCAGCTCTCACGCAATCAGTTTTTTCTGTCCGAGGACGTAACTCCTCCGGGGACGCTAACCGCAGAAGACACTGAATCCCCGCTCAGATAAATTTTAGTTACCAGTGAGCGCCTGTCTGTGTTCTTTTACTTCGTCGTCGTCTCGTGTACGCTGTTCAACCAAGATGTATGGGACTTGTGCGTTTGTTTCTCGGCTGCAGCTTGTACCTTCGGTGCTGTAAGTGATGCTTCCGACGACAAGCTAGAAAGTTGGCCCGCCAGAACTGCACAAGATACTGCATAGTCGTAGCGGCACACAGTGCCATACGAAGCTGCTGTCGTGGTATTGCACCTCGAACAATACAATAAAGGTGCACTAGGAATGTCGAAATGGGGCAATATCATAGCGACAGACCAATAAGGTGACGTGGTAGGTCGCTATTCCATATTCTAGCGGGCGAGCACATGAGCCACTTACCCAAAATGGTTCAACTAAGGCTGTATAACATGCACTGCCCACATTGGCAAGACGCTAAGCGTACTGTTTGTTCTGTTGTGTATACTTCAAGCTCTTGCACTATTGGTTAAACAATAGAGTTTAGTGGCTCAAAAAAATACAAGCTTAGAGCAAGCTTAACTACTTTATGACGTATGAGGAGAGCTCCAGATCATTATTGGTTGTGTGTCACTGTTTAACATGCACCTAAAGGACGCTTAGGATGTTCTAGAATATCGCCCACTTTAGAAAGCAGTCAACATGGATGGGAATCGAACCGTCAACGTCGTGCTGGGCAGCCATATTACAAATCTATAGAATTCTAATATAAAACGTTGAGATATAGCTTATTGCCTCATCACAAGAAGGTGGTAAAGGATGGCAATCGTTGCGAAAGAAAGAAAGAAAGAAGGAAAGAAAGAAAAAAAGAAAGAAAGAAAGATAGAAGGAAGAAAGAAAAGAAAGAAAGAAAGAAAGAAAGAAAGAAAGAAAGAAAGAAAGAAAGAAAGAAAGAAAGAAAGAAAGAAAGAAAGAAAGAAAGAAAAGATTAAAGCTTACGTGGCTGTGGCGTATGTGAAAAACCCAACGCTCGGACATGCAGTAACGTTTGACATAAGCAGCCCAGTGAAGAGTATCTCGGTTCATCGTGCGAACATACACAGGTAAAAAATTGATACTGCAGAAAGAATTCGGTATAGTGGCAACACACTGTCATTAATTAAGCATATATAAGCTGTGATTCCAGTTGTTCGACCTTTGTCGGCAACTCAATACGCCTTTGCTGCTTCCCTAAATTACTGGGGATTTTGTCCGCCGGCGGTATGCCGCGTGAAAAGTGAACTATAGAAATTTCTGCCGATCACATACTTCTTTGTGTGTGCAGAGCAGGGATATATTGAGGGAACATCTCTAAATAATGTGTAATGCACGTCAACGCGAGAGGAATGGTGTCTAATAATTGATGTTCTAAAACTGCATAACACATGGTAAATCGCGGGTATTACTTTCTTTCGCACCATAATAATAAAAAAATAAAGGTGGAAGGATGCGGGGTGTTACACATAGCTATTAACCTTTTCAAAGGCGTTTGGGCTGATGGCATAATTTATTACATGTGCGGAAATGCAGCGCAAATAGACGGGGCTCATGAAGAAGGTATACACAACAACGTCATTGTATATGTGTTGCTTTCGTATGTACTGAGCTTTCGTGCTGTTTCTGCTTCACCTCCTTTTCACGCACTCGGAAAAGTGGCTTAAGAGCTAGAACAGCTCGCAAAAGCATAGCTGAAATATTTCGCATAATGGTGATGTTAATTAAGCGGTGTTAAGAAAAGACTCCATTCTCGCGCACAAAGGAAATCGGTGATGTGGGCTGATGTATATCGTATCAATTTCCACTTTAGCAGCGCCACACAAGGCCCGCCCGTACAAGTAGCACGTTTTGTAACGATACGCATTGTCATTTTGACCATGAATTCGTCGCGCTGCAGAGATGCACTTGCAGGCAAGCTTACCAATGACGAAGGACGAAAACAGTGCGAATCGAAATGAGGCGTAAAAAAAAGGCCCTAGACGGTACGGACAGAAATATTCTGTAGATTTAGATAAGCGCAATATAGAAAATGTATACATGAATGGATCAGTCGTCAAGGGCAGCACAATTCTTTATTCATTTAGTGGCTGACTCCTGATGCTGATTTCCTTCTATTGGATACTTACGTCATGTGAGGCTTATACAATATAACCTTCAACATATTTTAACACAGCGCACGACTACGCGGCCCCAAGAGAAGAATCAAGAAGCGATAAACCGCAGCGCTGGTGTTTAAACTGTTTTTGTCAGTCTGAACAGTTTGAGTGAAATCCAATCCCTTCTTGTAAGGGCTTTGACAATATACCTGTACAGGAAACTTCCGGCGCAGGGACTGGGATTAGTGACCTTAACTGCAACAACTTGGGCTGCCACAGTGGGCTCAAATATCTGAAAGGTTTGCTGCGAAAGTGCACGCGTGTTCGATGAAAGCATGCAGAGGAACAGCTGACAGTGCGTAATATGATGATAACCAGCAGTTGTCGAATTTACACAGCATTTTTTTCCATAAGCATGACCCGAGCCATACGTATTCACGCAAGAGAGAGAGAGAAACGGCAGTTTCATGAGTCTACTACTACTACTACTACTACTACTACTACTACTACTACTACTACTACTACTATTACTACCTCTTCTAATGTTTTACTAGTATTGCTACTAATTCTACTACTACTTCTACTACTACTAGTACTACTGCCTCTTCTAATGTTTTACTAGTATTGCTACTACTACTGCTACTACCGCTACTACCATTTCCGCCTCTTCTATTGTACTACTACATCTAGTACAACTAGTATTGACGACGACGACATCGACGGCACAGGGTAGACTGCCTCAGCTTCGCTGCAAAAAAACTTTCGCAAAAAAATCTTCGTACGAAAATATTTCAATCAATCGTGATTCTAAACAGAATCCCGATGCTCTGCACCAATATAATTAGCGAAACCATCCGGTTTTCTGAAGTGTCCAGCCAATCGAGTTGCTAGGCACATTATTGGCGAAGGCGGTCATGCCAATGATAAGAATATGTTTTTACAACCAGCTTTGTGAATTCGCGCTCGATCATCAAAAACCAGTGCCGATATTCCCATAATGCTTCATGCCTCAATACAAAAAGTAAAAGGGGTCCCAAAGGTTTGGGATCATTTCTGTATGTATACTTTGAGTCAAGCAGGAGTAACGAATTTTCGAATGGGATCTGCAGCACTTTGGACACTCGACCTATTCTGACCGAGAGCCGTCACTTCAGTGGGTATCGTCACGTTTGTCTGACGCAAAGTTTCTGGGGCAGGCTTTAGGGCTCCGGCTAAATTCGAGAAATATAGCGTCCTTAACACAAAACCCAAACCCTGTTTGGGCCTCCCGCATGCGCAGTGGCCTCGACCCTATTCCTTGGGACCTCCAAAACGGTTGGGGCCCCCATTCGAAAACTCCCTATTAATCGTCAATAGTCAGCACTCTGGCTAGACAGAACAACAAACGTTCTATTAAACAGTTTTTATTATAACCCAACGTAAATTAATTAGTTTGTCTGTCGTCGCACTCAATCGCAAATTCGGGTGGTCGATCGGCCCCTTTTTGTGCACGATGAATATAAGCGTCCATTCATTTGTTCCTCGGCATCTCGAACACTGAAGCATGCCATGCATAGGCTCTGCCGGCTGTTCACCTATAGTTGAGGCAGGCAGCGATCAAAAAAATGTGCTAAATTTTGGTGGTAAATTACAGTACCTTTCAAGGAGGGCAGCCAGACGCGCTAGCAGTGGCGGACCTTTTGCCGGTGGTATTGCCCGTTCTGTCGACGTCAGCTAAACCGACTGACTCGCACCGACCGCATACCATTGTCACGTCACTTTTTCCCATTTTCGACCAACTCTGTAGGCAGAGAGCCTCGACAGACGAGCAACAAGATGTGCTTTAGACCTCGCTCATTCCAGCCACAGCACACTTTCAGTTATTGTACTCTTTTTCCCCCCGAACCTCCTCTATTTATGGTTTCTTTTCCATTGTTCGCGTATGCACGTGTCTCATAGCGTATGAACAAACCCAGGGGCGACTGAGATACGGGGGAAAAGGATAGCCGTCTGTGAACACGAAGACGTGACAATACAACGGCGCTTGGAGTTGCCAGACAGCTTTTGTAGATAATAAATAATTATTAAAGATAAACACCAAATGATTGAGATAATAAAACATAGAAAGTAAGTACCAGTATGGAGAGATAAAAATAAGCGTAATTTCAAACTTCAATACGCCATACGGATTGCGACTGAGGAATATGAAAGACGAAGACATTCGCTCACGAGGCCTGGCCACGCTTTGTCGGCTTCCATTCTTTTCTGCACGAGACGTGATGCAGCGCTTACGTGTCATCAGCACCATTCCAACGATGTTCGAAGTTGCCACAGTTGATCGTGCCTCTGGAGCCCCGTTAATCCGCTGGTCCTCCCAGTCATACCGGGATATCTTGCTGCCGTGGTACGAACACTGCTGTGATACAGGCTCCGTCTTCAGTCTCGCTCAAGTCTTCGTTGTTCCGGGCAGAACTCGTAGGACTGCCGGCCGCGCTCCCGCCCGAATCTGTTGCCGCAAGGTTGGAACAACCGTCAACAATCCAGCCGACATCAGTAACCTTTGTTGCAAGCTTTCTACGCCATTATCGCGCGCTGCACTCCAGACTGTCTAGGATTTCAAGCTCGTCGACGCCACCGACGATGGACAAAACCCAGCGCACCTGCTGTGAGTCCTAATGCATCTGCTCCCAAGTCTCCGGCATGGATGATGGTGGCGACACCATCACTTCGGTTAGCGTCGTCAAGAGCTTCACCTGGAGTGATGCTATTGAGACTTGGGACTCTGTGGTAATTGTTTTTGGCAAACTCGCACCCGCCACCGTTTTCTCGCCGGTCTGTGGTAATGCTGTCGACCAGTGCGTAAGACATTGTCACTTGATTTTATTCTGAACCTGCGATGAGGACCGCTTACCTACTAATGTAATTTATGTACGTGTTTGATTATTGATTTCGAATTTGTTAATCTGTACGCGTATAACTGGATATATTAAATATTTGTAGCGAATTTTTGTTTGTATTGCCCTTGAAAAGACAGCATCAGAAGCTTTCCGAAGTCTGAAGTAGTATGTTCCGGTAGTATGTTGATCTGTGTAACGCTGAAAGGCGTGGGAAGGGGCAGTACACTCAACCCCAGCTCGCGATTATGTTGAATGTTGCTTGTGCACGCGTGCATACAAATGCATTCACGAACATGCATCCAATATAGGTAGAACCCTCCCCCTCAAAATTCAGGCTTTGTCGCTGTTACGTATATTGGGCTATTATTAGGAATACTGCTACGAATGAATGAATAAATGAATGAACAACTTTAATGTTCCTGGATAAAGTGACAGGCCAATACAACAGAGGGTGGTGGGGAAAAACTATTTTGAGAAGTCCGCCTCTACCCTTTGATCCCGATCAGTGCACAAAAAAGGACGAAAAAAAACACAAGAAAGTGCACGACACAAGCGCTGTCTAACAACTGAAAGTTTAATGGAAGAATCGTGTCATTATATGCAAACATGAAGGCATAAAAAACCTTGACACCCATCAC
Source organism: Rhipicephalus annulatus (assembly GCA_013436015.1). Classification (NCBI taxonomy): domain Eukaryota; kingdom Metazoa; phylum Arthropoda; class Arachnida; order Ixodida; family Ixodidae; genus Rhipicephalus; species Rhipicephalus annulatus. The sequence continues at coordinate 34,307 of WOVY01005155.1, read as the reverse complement.
CAAGCACGTAATCAAGTATGCTGTAGATACGCATACTTATAGCAGGTCTAGAATGTTTAAGCCAGCACCTCCTCTACTTTATTAATGCCAGCCAAATATGTCTGATCTAGCTGTTCACCACACTCTAATCTAGCCCTTTCCGGCTAGATTAGAGTGTGGTGCATCCACAACACAGGCTACTGCAGTGCCATAGGGCACTGCAGTAGCCTGTGTTGTGGATGCTGAGCCTGTCAGCGTCACGCCACTTAAACCAACTGCCTCTACCAACTACCGTTCTATATACGAGTAAGCCTGGTTCATCCTCTCCCTTCACAGCCCTTATCAGTGATGACTTAACAGCTATGCAGGCGCAGCAGTTGCTTGGGTTATTAACGAAACACTCCGATTCTTTCGACACATGCTCCTCGACGTTGGGCCGAACTACCACTGCAGCGCATCGCATTCAGACGCAGGGAACATCTATAGTGCATCGCCGCCCGTACCGCGTGTCTCTCGCTGAGCGAAAAATCATCGAGGAAAACGTCGCAGACATGCTCCAACGAGAAATAAGTCGTCCATCAACTATCCCTTGGTCATCCCCTGTTGTTTTGGTACGAAAAAAAGATGGCTCCATGCGCTTTTGTGTCGATTACTGGGCACTTAACAACATCACACGCAAGGACGTATACCCCATGCCGCGTATCGACGACGCCCTTTATTGACTGCGAGGCACCGAATACTTTTCAAGCCTTGATTTGCGTTCGGGATATTGGCGAATTCCCATGCTCGATCACGACAAAGAAAAAACGGCATTTGCAACCCCCGATGGCCTATTCGAATTCAACGTCATGCCTTTCGGGCTCTGCAATGCGCCCGCGACGTTTGAACGCATGATCGACACCGTCCTGCGTGGTCCAAAATGGAAGACGTGTCTCCGCTACCTTGATGACATTATCATCTTTTCATCAACGTTTTCTCAGCACCTGAGGCGCTTCAATGACGTCGTAACATGCCTCGCCGGTGCGGGTCTGCAGCTCAACACCAAGAAATGCCGTTTCACCACCAAAGCTATCAAGGTTCTCGGTCATGTCGTGAAAAAGGAAGGTATTCGCCTAGACCCCGAAAAAATTGCTGCCGTCCTTCGATTTCCACGCCCCACAAGACTTAAGGATTCGCGAAGTTTTCTTGGCCTCGCATCCTATTTTCGTCGCTTCATACGAAATTTCGCTTCAATAGCCGCGCCACCTCACAAACTACTTGCTTCTAATGCACCCTTTGTGTGGTCCGAGGAATGTCTCTCAGCGTTTGACCTATTGAAGGAAGCTCTGACATCAGAGCCTCTACTCTGCTATTTTGATGACACCGCCCCGACACTCCTGCATACCGACGCCAGCGGTTGCGGTATAGGTGCTGTTCTCCTCCAACGCGATAACTCTGGACGGGAAAGAGTCGTCGCATGCGCTAGTCGAGTGCTTACTTCTACCGGAAAGAACTATACCATCACGGAGCAGGAGTGCCTCGCCGTGGTTTGGTCCATACAAAAGACGGCGTCTAGCTACCATCCTCTAACAAACGGTCTGACCGAGAGATTTCATCGAACCCTTGCCGACATGATCGCCGTATACATTCAACCGGATCACAGAAACGGGGATAAATTTCTACCGTTCCTCACTTTCGCCTACAACACCGCTGTTCAGCGCACAACCGGCTACTCACCGTTTTATCTCGTTTACGGACGTTCACCTACTTTCTTTATCGATGTTTCCTTCTTCACCCGCAATAGCCCTCCATCACCGTCTTCTTGCGAAGAAAATATTTCTCGCCTTGCCTAGCGCCGCCAGCGCGCTCGTATAAAAACGGAAGCTACGCAACAACCAAGGAAGGCCGTCTACGACACCTCTCATCGTGTGGTATAATTCCGAACGGGTGACGATGTGCTGCTATTGACACCAATTCGCACACCTGGTCTGTGCGACAAGTTCCAGCCTCTATTCGTCGGCCCATATGTAGTTTTAAAGCAGACTTCACCTGTCAACTATCGTGTGACGCCTCATGTCGTGCCAACTGACCACCGTTACCACAGAATCAAAATTGTACACATTTCCCGCATGAAGCTTTTCACACGACGTTCCTCGTCACCTTGACTGCTGCGCCCGCAGCGGCCAGGCTGGCCGCTTCCCACTTGGGGTGAATTAGTGTAATTGATTGATTTGATTGATTTGTGGGTTTAACGTCCCAAAATCACCATATGATTATGAGAGACGCCGTAGTGGAGGGTTCCGGAAATTTAAACCACCTGGGGTTCTTTAACGTGCACCCAAATCTGAGCACACGGGCCTACAACATTTCCGCCTCCATAGAATTAGTGTAGGATATATATATATATATATATATATATATATATATATATATATATATATATATATATATATATATATATATATATATATATATATATAAGGGAAAGAAGTGTATACCTAAGGGCTCGTTTTTCCGTGTTTTGACACAATATTAATGAGATCTAACAGACAATGCTGCCAAGGAATGTATAGGGGAAGTTGTGGGTGAGAAAATGACCTACCATGAGCAGGAATCAAACCTTGACCTTCAAATATATATATATATATATATATATATATATATATATATATATATATATATATATATATATATATATATACACCCAATAAAGTGGCTGGGGGGATAGCTGTCGTGGTAGCTCAAGTGGTAGAGCATCGAACGCGTTATTCAAAGGTCGCAGGTTCGGATCCTGCCCATGGCAAGTTATCTTTTCACCCACTTTTCTTTCTTTTCAGTTACATTACGATTGGCCTAATAACTTCCCCTATACCTCCCTTGGCATTATGGTCTGTTAGATCTCAATAATATTGTGTAAAACAAGAAAAACGAGCCCTTAAGTATACGCTTGTTTCCCTATATATATATATATATATATATATATATATATATATATATATATATATATATATATATATATATATATATATATATATATATATATATATATATATATATATATACGATGAGTGACGGCGACGTCAACGCTGACGTTGACGCCGACGCCGGCAGTAAAATCCAGCCGAGAGTGTCTATACAATTGCTATCACCATAAAAAGGGCCTTGACGCTGCGGGTGTAGCCCCGGATCGGCGAAAACTTCGTCGTTATTCCATACCTGCATGCCATGTCGCACCGTTTGAAGAAGGTGGCCAGTCACTATGACATAAACGTTGTCTTTCGTGCTGGCAAGAAGCTAGGAAGCGTGTGCACGGGAGTTGACAAAAGAGTGCAGAAGGGGCAGGCCACTGTCAGCGCTGAATGTTGCTCTATAAGCGTTTCACTTACTGTGTGAGTGGAGTGGTGTACTCCACTTCTTTGTCTTTCGGATGCATGTACATAGGGCAGGCGGGACGTTGCCCGTCCGTCTAAGAGAGCATGCTAGCTCTCCGAAAGGTACACCTTCCACGCATCTTGCCCTCCATTGCCGGCAGTACGGCTGCGCAGCTGGGTTTAACAAAACCACTGTGTTGATGAGGCATAAATTGCTTTCGCAGCGCGTACTGGCCGCTGATGGCTTGCATCCTAATTTTGAAGGGGTCTCGCTCATGGCGAGCCATATTCAGCACATTTGTTACAAGCCATCCAGCGCAATGTCCCACTCCTGGTTGGACAGTGTGCCCAACGAGCCACCTCAGCATCACGCAAGGAGGCCTACCGTTTGCGCAAGTTGTCTGACGCAGCACTGGTGACTGGCCAAACTAGAAGTAGTGCTTCCCCTCAAAATCCACCATACACCCCACGAGCGAGTGACGCAGGACTATCGCAACAAGGTTGCTTCAAAAAGTTCCCCGGCAGACTCCGCTACGAGAGGTTCGTCAATTGGACCTTCGCATTCAGCAAAGGACCTTACAGGTCACTCAGCCAGAGGTCACCGCTACAAGCTTCGCAGCCATACTCAAGCCGTGCGACAGGGACCTGCCGATTGACTAAAGACTTTGTCACCCGGTAAAAACAGTTTTTGCCTCTGTTCAAAGGAATTTTTAAGGTTAAGGAAGGTTGTAGAAAAACGTGTTCGCAACAACCTACATGTAAGGCGGAAATGTTGTAGGCCCGTGTACTCAGATTTGGGTGCACGTTAAAGAACCGCAGGTGGTCAAAATGTCCGGAGCCCTATACTACGGCGTCTCTCATAATCAAATGGTGGTTTTGGGACTTTAAACCCTAAAAATCAATCAATCAATCAACGACCTATACATGTAGATACTTTGAACACCTACTTAACCGCGTCTGTTGCACCTAAGGGTCTACGTATTATTGTGAAACCAGCCCTATCTAATATGTCTCAGCAAAATATAGATAGGTGGGACAACATATTAAGAAGTGCTTCACTACAACTCGCCCAAGTTACCCTTGATCATTATCGATCTTCAAGCAAAAAAAAATCTTGCATCAACAAAATTAAATTTCAGAAATTCAAGCCTGTCGACTAATGAATCCGCCGCACTAGAGGCATTCGCATCTAAAAAGCATCGTGAAATCTACGCATTGAAAGTCAAGAAAATGTCGCGTGACGGTGTTTGGTGCCCTAGCCAGAACAATGCATGCAATTACGTGCCTTTGCAAATGAATGCAGTACAAGCTTACCCGATACTTCTTTCTCAGCTTCCATTGACAAAAATATCGTCAAGGAGCAGAACAATACAGTAAATATTTCGGACATTGTATTAACTGCTGAAGAGCGTAGTGTTCTGTGCCGCGGTCTCAATTTTTGTCCTGCCACAGGCGGACACAGTAAATTGAAATTACTGAAAGACTTGGATAATTTTGCCCGCAACTTACGCTTGCGCGAGTTTTTTCATGGCCGGCATAATACAAATGGCTTCACAAGCGCATTACCTTCTGGAAAACGTTGGGTACCTCCTTCTCAACGAGACAGATGCTTAGATATGTATATAGAAGCTGTTCAACTAGACGTACTACAGTGTATCGAAAGCAAACGCCGTTTCGCCGTAACCTATCCACCAGTGAAATGAAAGCTCTAAATGCCTTGTCCTCTTGAAACAACATCGTCATCAAGCCTGCGGACAAAGATGGGGCGGTTGTCGTAATGAACAAGTCTGATTACGAAGCAGAGGCCCAAAGACAGCTCGCAGACACGAGTTTTTACAAGCGTCCGGATCACGACCCCACTGAACAATTTAAATCTCTTGTCCAGAGTACTTTGCTAGAGCTTCTGGAAAACAAAAAGGTGCCTGACAATGCGATTCATTCTGTCATTCCCCTAAGTCCTGTTCCCGGTAGTTTTTACCTTTTTCCTAAAACACACAAGATAAACAACCCCGGCCGTCCCATTATTTCAGGTATAGGTACTGTCACAGAGAAAATGTCCAGCTATGTCGATTCACTGATCTGTAGTATCCCAGCATCACTTCCGTCTTACGTAAGGGACACTACCGACTTTGTTTCTGGTATACTTGATCTGATTATTCCTCAAGGTTCTTTTTTGGTAATGCTAGACGTAGCGTCTATACACCAACATTCCGCATGTAGACGGAATAGCGGCAGTCGCCAGGTCCTATGAAGCAACATCACCGGGTAAATTTATCGACAGCAACACATTAACAGTATTGCTCAGGCTCATTTTAGAGCTAAGTAACTTTCAATTTGAAGGGCATCACTATGTCCAAGTTAGCGGCACGTCAATGGGTACGCGTATCGGACCCAACTACACCAATATAATCATGGGCCAGCTTGAAAGTGAATTTTCGCAAACCCGCGCGCTGAAACCTTTATATTATAAACGTTATATCGATGACATTTTCCTTATTTCGCCGCATGATGAAGGGGAGTTGCTTTCCTTCATATCTGACTTAAATGATGCCTATTCATCGATATAATTTTCTCACACCTATTCCACATCAACGCTTAGTTTTCTCGATATAAGCATTTCGGTTGTGAATGATAAGCTATCCACTGCTCTATACAGGAAGCCTACAGACCGACAACAGTATTTGCACTTTGACAGTAGCCACGTGAAACATTTCAAAGCTAGCATCTCTTACAGTCAGGCCTTACGCTTTAAAAGAATCTGCTTAGAGCAATCAGAGTTTCAAAAAAAATTGCAGAACACTAAAGGATGCTCTATATAGTCACACAAAAATATCCGCCGAAATCATTTGATGACACAATAAAACGTGCCGACATGCATAATCGTACAACGCTGTTGTGCGCTGCTAAAAACTCGACTCCCTCACCGCAGACAAACTTAGTCCTTACCCATTCTGCGTCAGTTCCGCGTGTTTCGAATGTGCTGAGAAAGCACCACAATATTCTAATGAAAAGTGAACGCTTAAGAACCATTTTCACCGAACCACCTTAAGCAGTGTATCGCAAAGCTAAGAATATTCGAGACATACACTCATCATCATCATCGTCAAAAGCAGACAGTCCTGACACGATCGCGTGCCATCCTTGCCGAAAACTGCGATGCAAAGTATGCCCGTACATGCGCACATGCCAACAAGTCACCAGTACTGGTTCCACCTTCTCCTTAAAAATCAAAGGCAATCTTGACTGCGATTCTAAGAATGTGATATACATGATATAATGCGCTCTATGTGAAATACAGTACATTGGTCCAACAGAAGGGCCTTTTAGACTGCGTTTTAACAACCATAAACATCATGCTAACACCTTGCCCCACTAGCCCATTTCAAGACACGTGCACCTCCCTGATCACTCTTTTGAAAATCAACAGGTGACATTACTCGAATCTGGTTTCCACACAAATTATGATAGAGAAGCCTGTGAATCATTCCTCATTTATAAGTTCGACGCCGTCACATCTGGTTTAAATGAAAACGTAGGAAATTTTAGTTGCCTGTCTGCGTAACCTGTATCACCCTGTCAGCAAGCCCAAAAACATTGTCTGTATCGGTTGATTACGTAGCACCATTGTAACGTCTCTTATATAGCTTTTTGTTTTTTGTTATTATTTTATTATTTTTCATTTATTATATTATAATATATTATATTATATTATTATTTATTTATTATAATAATATTTTTATTATTTACTGCGAGGAGGATGAAACGCATGCTAAATGCCAACAATATATATATATATATATATATATATATATATATCTATATATATATATATATATATATATATATATATATATATATATATATATATATATATATATATATATATATATATATATATATATATATATATTGCTAGGAAGAACCAAACTGATGTCATTTAGAAGTACGCTTACGCTTTGTCTTCTTGCTATATGCATGCGCGCAGATAAACTATGCAGCAAATAAGCATTCCTGCTGCACCCTAAAAACCGCCGAATGATTCGCCAAGCGGGGCTATATCTCTCCCTATGGTCGCACCTTTAGCGGTATAATATCGCATAAAATTGTGTGGAAGGCGATGACACACCGGGATTAAAGACATAAAGCGTCGTGTTCGCTGACGCGCCGCAGACGGTATCAATAAATTGCGCTACACAAAAATTTGTCGTTAAACGAACGCTATATGCCTTTGGAGATAATATAAATACTTGTTTCGAGCAGAAGGCGCACGCAAGTTTTTACTTGCAAGGTCGAAAAATTTCGAGTGAAGAGGGTTGTATCTCCGCCCCTATTTCAACTCTTGCGTAGACCAATGAGTTATGTACATTGAAGAAGAACGGCTGTTTGGGCTACTTGGGTAAATTCTATTATAATAAGAGTTACACCCCAAGTAGGAAAGTGCTGAAAGAAAAGCGAACAGAAGGCGAAGAACGGAAAGCAAAGAGGGACAACGCGAGCGCTGACAAAGGTACACATATCATGGAAGCATGCGGATCAGCTTCTGATGCTGCTTTCGCAAGGGCAATACGAACAAAATTCGCTACAAATATTTAATATATCCAATTATACTCTTACAGATCAACAACAAATTTGAAATCAATAATCACACACGTACATCAATTACATCAGTAGGAAAACGTTCCTTGTTGCAGGTTGAAGATAAAATCAAGCAACAATGTCCCAGGCACTGGTCGACAGCATTACCAATGGCCGACGACAACATGGTGACAGGCATGACTTCCCCACCTGCATACAAGCGCCGCAGAGCCCGCAGTCTCAACAGCATCACTCCAGGCGGAGCTCTTGACGACGCCTGCAGAAGCGATGGTGTCGCTTCCGTAATCCATGCCGTAGACTTGAGACCACACGCATTAGGACTCATGGCAGGCGTGCTGCATCGTGTCCGTCGTCGGCGTCGACGAGCTCGAAATCCATGACGGTCTGTACAGCAGCGCTCGATAAAGGCGTGGAAAGCTTGAAATGAAGGTTACTGGTGTCGTAGACTTGATTGCTGACCATTCTTCGAAACTTGTGGCAATAGACTAGGGCGGGAGTGTGGCCGGCGCTCCGAGTTCTGCCTAGGACAACGAACACTTGAGCGAGATTGAAGACGGAGCCTCCATCGCAGTGGTGTGTGGACCACGGCAGCCAGCCATCCCGGGAGGACTGGAAAAACCAGCGGGTGAACGGGGCTCCAGAGACATGGTCAACCGCAGCAGCTTCGAACATCGTCGGAATGGTGTTGGTGACACGTACGCGCTGCATCACGTCTCGCGCGAAGAAGAATGGAAGCTGGCAAAGCATGGCCAGCGCCTCCTCGTGAGCGAACGTCTTCTTCGTCTTTCACCTCCCCCAGTCACAATCTGTTTGGCTTATGGAAGTTTGAAGATACTTTCTTTTTTTATTTCTTTATATATACTTGCTTTTGTTGTTTAATTACATCAATAATTCGATGTTAATTCATCATAATTTTCTTTAATACATGTATCGTCTGGGGACTCTAAACGCCGTTGTATACATATACCATCTCACCACCCCCAACCGTGTCAAGAATGCAAAAGCTCCATCGTTTGGCTTCCTCTCTTCTCAGACCCCTTCACTTCTTTTTCTCTTTGGACTTCATTAGGGCACTCATTGCACGGACGTCGGCAGGGGCGTGCGTAGGGGTGTTGCAGAGTAACGGCATCCGACGTGGTTGTGCCGTCGACGCTCTTTTATTGCAGAGTCGAAGGCGGACAGCCGAGGAAGGAGGCGAGACGCCGGAGAGGAGCGTTAACCGCAACGTCCGGCCAGCCGAAGTCCCTTTGCGTTCTAACCACCTCGCACTACGAGCCACCAGCGCTCACCATCTTGTCGTCTGAGGACAGCTTACTGCGACTACAGTGGCTACCTTTCTAGCCTCTATATACCGTGACTGACACGGTGCTACAGGGAAACTCCCGCATAACCCCCTAAGCTACACCAGCATCTGTCCCCCCTTCCCACTTAAACCCTGTTTAAGCCTCCCACGTCTCCGCCGAAAAGCCCCTCCAAGACAATACCCTGCCTATGCCAATGTGCCCAAAATTGTTATCATGACTATTATCTGGTGATAATGTCTCGTGTGCTCGTGCGTAAATTAATATCACACTTGGCAAACAGCTTCCATACCTGCGACTTATGTTCGCTCCTCATAGGGCGGTAGAGTAGCCGCTCCGATTTGAGGGCAAGTACCTGAGCTCTCTGGGCCGGAGATCAGTTTCGTGATTGGCTCGGCGCACTTTCTACCTGTGTGGCGGTCCCAGCATAGGGCAATATCATCGATGTAAACCTCCCGGTCTAGGCGGAACGCACCGAGAAGTCATTGCGAAAGATATAAGACCGGCTTTTCTCGATCATTTTTTAATCACTCTTTGGACAATCTACAATGATTACACTGGCGTGCAATTCAATACGTACACCATAAATAATCATGATTTTCTTCAAGTAGGAAAGCGTGCACTATTCCATTAGTATTCTTCATGCTTCGGATAAGCGTGGTACCCGCTACACACCTTTGAGACATTGTGTGCACTTTGTTGAGGCTATGGCTGATGAAAATGAAGAATTACTAGTGAGCCTTTTGAAATAAACTGCAAGCATTAAACGACCATTTGATTACGTAATAAATCTTGTGTGACGACAGGCTGGCACTATACTTTTCTGAAACAATCTATTAGACAACCGACATCAAGACTGCATTGAGTTGGTTTGCTCTGGAATTTAAAGCATAGGAATGGCCATGTGCCGACGAGGTCAGGTATTTAACAATAGAGAACGACGACGGATTACCATGCGGCTTAATCACGATGACTACCTTGCACAGTATATGGCGCTTTTTTTTTGGCAGAATTTTACTGTGACTCTGACAGGAGACAAGCAAGAAAGTATTTTACGGACAGTATGCCCAAGTTTTCGCGGCAGAAAGTACAAGTTAACGCGTACCCTTCATTGTTAGGAAGGGTAGAAGGCCTGCTTACCATGAAGAAAAATGAAGGCATGGTGTTCTTTACCAGTGCTTGACGAATGTGGTAACGTTCGTTGTGTCATGTTTTGTTACATATTTTAAAATAATTCTCTTGTCCCCTTGTTTGCAATGTCCAACCGGAAATAAAGAAAAAAATGAGGGATGGCCCTGTGGTTGAATACTAGGCTGCGACGCAGCTATATCACGTACATGGGTCATTTCTGATAGGGATTGGGCCCCAAGACAGCAACAACAAATCGACCTCCTAATAGAATAAAACCTAGACGCCGACACTTGTTTGTTTTGTCTCATGGTCGTGTATGAACACGTATTGACCGTACGGGCTCACTCACGAAAAAAAATGCGTTGGACGATTCATGCCTGTGTAGCTGCACACTTACTTAAAAAGTTGTTGTTTTTTAATGCGACGAAAAAAGTTCTGTGCGGGCTGCGGGCCGCTAGCGTGAGGCCCACAGACCGCGTGTTTTATATTCCCGCTGAGCAGTTCACTCCTCTGCAATTCTCAAGCGCATTGCGCAAAATCGTCGCATAAGACCCGCACTGCAGACAAGCCTACAGTGCGTCTTCATGAGACACGTAGGACAGTCTTCACAGCAGAATCGTAGCACAAATTTTGCGACATAACTACGTGATTGCCTCGTTCAAGTAAAACTGACTTACAGGTTAGTCTTCCAGTCTGCAGTTGACCATTGATTGTCACCAATGATTGTCACCATTGATTGTCAAAAGTGGAAGGGGGGGGGGGGGGGCTCGGCCTTAACTAACTTTTTTCAGTGTGTGAATGGGAGGGGGAAAGCTAGCCCTCCTCCACCCTCGGATAGATACCTCTATGCGTTGCAAGCCGCTGCGATAACACCACCTCAAGACAAGCAAGTGGTAGCGGATAAATAAGAGACGACGGCATGACCCTTCCCTCACAATTATTCATTTTTCGAACGACAGAAACTCGAGCTGTAGGTGTTAAATTCATCGTGACGCAACGTAAGGCGGGCAAAGCATGGGCTCCAAAGTAAGGAAACAGGCAACACAAACACTTATAAATGGCGTTCACGTTATTCCGTTTAATTATTGTCTTCTTTCAAGGGTGTACGCGCTTTCAATCCATTTCACTTCAACCAATGAAGTCCATCCTCTCCGTCAACGACTACGCATGGCGGAAAGGTGACAGAGCGTCGTAGTTGCTGATATATGCACCTGCATCACTGTACACATTGCGGTGAGTCCCGCACTTGCATGAGCTAGGAGGCTATATTTATATGAATATGACACATACAAGGCCATTCTGATTAACGGTTGCTTGTTGGAAGTCAGCACATCGCCATGTCTACTCTGCCTTTCATTGTGTCGATTCCGTACACTGAAGTTTCATTATGAACCCTCTCCATGTCTGCATGTTCCTCGAAATTTATCAGACCGATGAAGTGCGCAAAATGTGTCACAGCAGGCTGTAATTTTCATTTTCACAAGAAACAAATGGAAGTTCACGTAAACAAAGAAAGGGGTCGATCGTTTCTGTTCAGAAAGAAAATTATGCGTTTCGAACCATATACTACCGCCGATGGTTACAAAAATTTTACGTCATTTTACGTCAAATTTATGCAACAGGTAACGAAAGCATGCTTCGTTGTGTTTATTCATGTCATTTAAAGGACTGTAAGAAAAAAATAGAAATAGATACCCACCTACGGATATCCGATATAACATATTTCTTTGGAAATTTCGTTATACCTAGGCGCACGAGCTCCCCTGTTGGCACAGTGTTTTTCAGTCAATTATTACACAACCACGGGGGCTGCATATTCAAGCGACATATTTCATTTTCAGATCTCCTTAGCTTTCGTAATTGGCTCTGTGCAGCCACTCACCTTGACAGTTAATGGAAATGAAATAATAAAACTGAAGGAATCGAGGATAAAATTATAATAAAATGGAAATTGAATTGTTATATTACCCCGGAGCGATAAAGAAACACAGTGTGCCATTGACTACATGTTACGAAACGAGGCTTCTTGTCCAGCGCTACGGCGGGCGCTGAAATCCTATTCAAATTCAATTTTAATTGAAAACTATGCACTGAATCGTCTGACGAACTTCTTCAATAGGCCTAAAAATTAGGAGCGGAATTCGCAGAGCCACCTTTGTTTTTTTTTGCAAGTGCTCTTTGCCATCCGCTGTCACTAATATTTCAAGCATGATAATTTTTTTTCTTACGGACAATGCTAGTGTACTATACTGAACAAAATTCGGCAGATCCCTCGTACCTTGGGAATCGATGTTATGCGAAGCATGCACATGCAGGCTGACTGTGCTGTAATTTTGGTTTACCCCAAGTTATGAGAGCACCGAGACGTACGCGGCTAGCTAGATAGATAGATAGATAGATAGATAGATAGATAGATAGATAGATAGATAGATAGATAGATAGATAGATAGATAGATAGATAGATAGATAGATAGATAGATAGATAGATAGATAGATAGATAGATAGATAGATAGATAGATAGATAGATAGATAGATAGATAGATAGATAGATAGATAGATAGATAGATAGATAGATAGATAGATAGATAGATAGATAGATAGATAGATAGATAGATAGATAGATAGATAGATAGAATAGATAGATAGATAGCTAGATAGATAGATAGATAGATGATAGATCGATAGATCTATCGATTGGCACACAACTTTCTCTGGCAGCGCAGCCAAAGCAACGTGGGCGGAGCTTCTGCACATGCGTTAGTACGCCAAGCAATCCGTTTTTATGCGATTTCGGTTTTCGGTTTCGCAAGGGCGTCCAATATGTACTTTTTTGCACGACCACCATGCAATCAATATTACATTTATTTGGGAGGAAATAAATAAGACTTTCATTTTTGAAGGAAAAAAATCAGGAAGCTTCTTTGAGCATTGCGATTTATTCAGAAAAAAGAAAGGTACGGTCGAGCAGGTACTAGGCGATCGGAACAACGCAAAGCCAAGAAATCATTTCCTAAATTGCAGCGCATACATGGTCGGCATCATTGTTTTCCTTCTTTTAGAGACGCAAGAACATGCCTGAGACGCTCACGTAATTTTTTTTAAGGGACGCGAAGGCAGCGACGAGAAGCAGAAATCTTGACACCGATCGGTCATGAGTGGGGGTCTGACGCCCGTAAATTGAAGTTGGTGGAACGCAATCTTTACTCGGCCAAGAACGCTGTTTTTTTTTTTTTTTTCACAGTCCTCCACCCAGGCAAAGCGCAAAGAACGACTACCTCCGTAGACGCCGACGGGAGGAGTGGTGTTACGGTAGTACGCAATCTTCAGCGTTATCGTATCAACAATATTAGCTAGCTGAAACACCGACCACGTATGCAACGCAATTTAGAAAAAGGTTCATTGCTTTTACGTACAGTTTCCAATCGCACTCTTTCGTTCAAACATCTGGTGTTGCTGAGGGCTGGAAGGCCTCCGGTGTCACTTTCAAGGCGGCTATAGCGATTAGAGTCCCACTTCCGCTGATGATATCACTTGCACACAAATACTCAGTGATTGCATGCGCGGGAGGCAAAATAATTCACGACGCACCACTGCCTTCGTTTCTACCTGTTCGATGAATACGCATCACCTAACGAACACGTACTCATACTCGCTTATAAGCTTCGATGTGAACTTGTTGGAACCGAGCGACGCCATAGTTGTTTACCGGAAGGAGAAAAAGGGGAAATGGCACCAGAAAACCAGAAAACTAGAAACAGCAAAGAACGAAGAACCTACACGGTTGATGCTTCTTAATAATAATGCGAACAATCTCGAACATAATATTTACATCCTTTCTTTTTATATTTTCCGTTATGCTACGCAGCATACCAAAGTTAGCGTTCGTGGACTACATGCAGAAGCGTAGTAAAAAAAAAGCGTGCTTGGGCTTCGTAGCTTTGATGTGCTGCCACAGAAAGCTTTTGCCGAGTACAGACAGACAGACAGACAGACAGACAGACAGACAGACAGACAGACAGACAGACAGACAGACAGACAGACAGACAGGACAGACAGACAGACAGACAGACAGACAGACAGACAGACAGACAGACAGACAGACAGACAGACAGACAGACAGACAGACAGACAGACAGACAGACAGACAGACAGACAGACAGACAGACAGACAGACAGACAGAAGACAGACAGACAGACAGACAGACAGACAGACAGACAGACAGCAGACAGACAGACAGGACAGACAGACAGACAGACAGACAGACAGACAGACAGACAGACAGACAGACAGGACAGACAGACAGACAGACAGACAGAGACAGACAGACAGACAGACAGAGACAGACAGACAGACAGACAGACAGACAGACAGACAGACCGGACAGACAGGACAGACAGACAGACAGACAGACAGAGATATAGCGGGGCTATATCTCTCTTTATGGTCGCACCTTTAGCTGTATAATATCGCATAAAATTGTGTGGAAGGCGATAAAACACCGGGAATAATGACAGAAAGCGTCGTGTTCGCTGACGCGCCACAGAAGGTATCAATAAATTGCGCTACACAAAAATTTGTCGTTAAACGAATGCTATATGCCTTTGGAGAGAATATAAATACATTTTCCGAGCAAAACGCGCACGCAAGCTCTTACTTGCAAGGTCGAAAAAGTTCGAGTGAAGACGGTTGTATCTCCGCCCCTCTTCCAACTCTTGCGTAGACCAATGAGTTAGGAACATTGAAGAAGAACGGCTGTTTGGGCTACTGGTTAAATTCTTTTAAAATAAGAGTTACACCGCAAGTAGGAAAGTGCTGAAAGAAAAACGAACAGAAGGCGACGAACGGAAGGAAAAGAGGGACAACACGAGCGCTGACAAAGGTACACATATCACGGAAGCATGCGCACAGCTTCTGAGGCTGCTTTCGCAAGGGCAATACGAACGAAAATTCGCTACAAATATTTAATATATCCAATTATACTCTTAGAGATCAACAATAAATTTGAAATCAATAATCACACACGTGCATCAATTAGATCAGTAGGAAAGCGTTCCTTGTTGCAGGTTGAAGATAAAATCAAGCAGCGATGTCCCAGGCGCTGGTCGACAGCATTGCCAAAGGCCGACGACAACACGGTAACAGGCGTCACTTTCCCACCTGCATACAAGCGCCGCGGAGCCCGAAGTCTAACAAGCATCACTCCAGGAGAAGCTCTTGATGACGCCTGCAGAAGCGGTGGTGTTGCGGCCGTAACCCACGCCGTAGACTTGAGAGCCACACGCATTAGGACTCATGGCAAGCGTGCTGCGTCGTGTCCGTCGTCGGCGTCGACGAGCTCGAAATCCATGACGGTCTGGACAGCAGCGCTCGATAAAGGCGTGGAAAGTTTGAAATAAAGGTTACTGGTGTCGTCGACTTGATTGCTGACCATTCTTCGAATCTTGTGGCAATAGACTAGGGCGGGAGTGTGGCCGGCGCTCCGAGTTCTGCCTAGGACAACGAACACTTGAGCGAGATTGAAGACGGAGCCTGCATCGCAGTGGTGTGTGGACCACGGCAGCCAGCCAATCCCGGGAGGACTGGAAAAACCAGCGGGTGAACGGGGCTCCAGAGACATGGTCAACTGCAGCAGCTTCGAACATGGTCGGAATGGTGCTGGTGACACGTACGCGCTGCATCACGTCTCGCGCGAAGAAGAATGGAAGCTGGCAAAGCATGGCCAGCGCCTCCTCGTGAGCGAACGTCTTCTTCGTCTTTCACCTCCCCCAGTCACAATCTGTATGGTTACGGAAGCTTTGTTTTGTTTTGTTTCCCTGGGATGATGGCTCATACCCACTCAGGGGGATTGGCCAAGAAAGTGTAGTGCAGTTTTTCTGTGATCATTTTAACTGTGTGTAATTAATTAGTATTATAATAAGACTAATGTAAAAAACATAAAAAGATCAAACCAAAAAAGAAAAAGAAATCAAGTTGAGCAATTGTGAGATTTGAGTTGTTATGATTACCATTCAGCTGCGTTTACTTCACTCTGCCCTGGGGAGTAATAAATAATTTTTTTGATTGAAGATCACAAAGGTGTACGCTTGGTTGCCTGAATATAATCGCAAACGGCATTGAAAGCATCCCTGTTTCAATGTCCCAAAACTGAGGCACCAAAGCTTAGCGCCGTTTCCACCGTCAATCTAACGCCTATTTTCAGAAGTGGCATAACTTGTAACCTTTTTCTAAGTATATCGTAGTGGCGACTATACAAAAAATAATGATCTAGTGATTCCAGTTTCTCCTCTGAATGCGCAGAGGGGTGATGTTGTCTGACCAGCTCTGTGTAGATGCAGGTTTAGGGGGGGGGGGGGACACGACATCGAAATTTAGTAATTAATACTTCGAGCTTTCTGGACTGACTCCAGTGGGGTTGCCATGGAAACATGAGGTGGTTATAGTCTGTCAATGTAGTTACTTTTTCTATCGTATCCGTGGAGATTACTGATTTTCGATATCTTATTACCGTGATATATTCAACATCTGGCAGTATGGACAAAACTGGCCCATCAAGTGCGGCTCGTGCTAAAGAATCGGCCAATTATTTATTCTTATTCCACAGTGTCCCGGAACCCATAGTAATCTCAGGAGTCTCAACTGAGGCGGTACTAATGTTTTAAATGTGCTTAGAATTCGAGAGTTCTCTGAAGCTGTCAGAGCTGCACAAACTGAAAGAGAATCCGTCATTATGACTGCGTTATTTTGATTTGATGGAAGTTTTCGAAGAGCTAAAATAATCGCCAAGAGCTCCGCTTCAAAAACTGGAGTAAAATCAGGCAGTCTCACTGAAAAGGACCAGTCAAGCGAATCAGAGGCAATGCCTACACCTGCCTTTTGATTATTTACGGAAGCATCTGCGGCTAATATATTTTTAGTTTCTGTATGCTCCAAGTAATCTAATAATATGTTACTTTAAAATTTGAGAGATTGTAATTTGGCGTTTTGGGGGAATATATCATCATACTCAATAATAACATGACAATTTGAGTCATTAGTCTCAATTACATTTCTAATGTTCACATTTATGTTTTGTTGATTTTTTTGTACAAACATTATCTGAGGTGTGTGAAACCGTGGCCAATGAGCAAGAAAGAAGGCGTCTGGGTTTGCGATAAAAGCATATTGAGATCTTCTTGCCGGTTAGCTATAAAATTTTAAAAGTGCTTGTACGGTCCAAATTCGAAATCGACAAAGTAGTGTAGGCAGGCGCGCTTCCTGGTACAGTACGTTGATAGCCACAAATCTAGGGAGTCCCAGACACACTCGCAGTGCTTCTTGCTCCAAGACAACTAGAGGTTTCGTTTTATAAGCAGGGCCACCCGAGAATAATATGCAGCCGAATTCCATGATGGGGCGCATATAAATCTTGTACAACGTTATCAAGGTGTGCCTCCGTAACCCATATTTCCGGTTACTTAGCTTGTGTAGTAAGCCTGAAGCCCGCTGTGCTTTGGTAGTTATATACTCTATGTGTGGACTCCAATTAAGTTTGTCATTATAAATGATTCCCAAATATTTTATAGAGTGTACTTGCTGGATGGGTTCGTGTTTATATAGAATTGAAATTGGTTCTGCAAGCGGAAACGCCATGAGCGCACTTTTGTTGACATTTAACGATAACTAAATCGACTGCAACCAAATTTCTAACAAGTTAATATATCTTTGTAATTTAAGCTGTAGTGAGTAAATACCACAGTCAGCAGCAAAGAGTGCGATGTCATCAGCATAAATGTAGACAGTAACTTCTTGATCTGTTTGAATTGTGCTCATTAAAGCATTAAATAATATTGGAGATAATACTGCTCCTTGGGGAACTCCGCGTGTTTGTTTAAATCTAGATGAGGAACATCCATCCTTGACGCAGTAGAATTCTCTTGATTTTAAGAATTCTGCCACCCACTCAATAAAATAATGTGGGAAGTTCAATCTCTCTAGCATATTTAACAATATGAAGTGCTCCACACTGTCACATGCCTTGGCCATGTCAAGCGTTACTAAAGCAGCGTATAGCCTTCTTTTACGCGCGAGCTGTATTCGACTCTCTAAATCAGCATGGGCACACCAAATAGAGAAATCACTACGAAAGCCGATTTGGTTCGGTTTTATTACTAAATTGTCTGCCATCCAGATACTTACTCGGCTATGTAGGACCCTTTCTACTAGTTTGACCATGTTAGATGTTAGAGAGATTGGTCTGATATTATCGACTGTTAATCCTACACCCAGATTTTTTAGTATAGGAATCACCTTTGCTATCTTCTAATCCTGCGGCACCCATGAGTTTTTAAGGAGTAGTTTATAACATTGGCGACGTCTCGAGGCGATAAATTGAACAGAATTTTTATCATGGGTACTGTGATTCCATCTGGGCCAGGAGATGCACAGGGTAAATGTTTAATCACGTTGGATACTTCAGTCTGTGTCACTTCTTCAAAGTCAGACTTTGTCGTAGACTTGTGCCAGTTGTTTGGCACTACTGAAGTGAATCTGCTTTCCAGACCTTTACCGATTGCCTCTAAGGTAGTGGTCATTTCTTGTGCCGACAGATTATCACAAGCTACATTAACTGGTGAAAATAAGACTTTCCGAGCTCTCATATATCGTAACAGTGCTTTCATATGTTTAGGCTTCGAAAGGTATTCATAATGTCTTCTGTCATATTCTTGTTCAGCTTAAGCTACCGTTCTTTTAAAGCCCGCAGCAATGAATTTATAATCGGCCCAGTTTTAGGGGAATTGATTGATTATGTAAGAGCTGCTTTCAAGCTGCCTGACGTCGTCGGTGCTCTCTTGTACATTCATCATTCCACCAACGGCTATATACTCTTTTTGTGGATTCAACAGTAAATTCGGCTCTTTTGTAGGGATCTTTTAATGACTGCGTTTATTTTCAGTGCGTTTTTATTATCGCTCTCTTCCGAGTGAAAAGCCAATGCTGACTTCAGATCATTCCTAAATTTAGTGTAATTTACAAATACTCTTACATTTGAACAAGATAGAATTATCGGGCAAGAAATTTTCAAAACTTATTGGTAAGTGGTCACTGTTGGTGCCACGGTCCAGCGCTTTCCAAGAAGAAGGTAGTAATGGCTGAACTGACAAAACTTAAATCTAAGGCCGACCTGGAGTGATTACGAATAAATGTGGGGGTTCTGACGTTGAGGCACGTCAGGTCATTAGCCATTGTCCACTCCCACAAGCGTTTCCCACTCAGATCAGTTCTAAAACCTCAACTCGTGTGGTGAGATTTAAAGTCTCCAACTAAAACTTTGTCTTTGCACCACGATTTTGTAGCTAGATCCAAACTTCGTGTGTCTTGAACTCCATCCGGAAAATACATTATTAACTAAAGTGAAAGGAGTGCAGTTGGGCAGTGTAATGTCTACTGCCAAAATTTCGCATTCTGGCGACATATGTTTGTATGAGCATTTGACTTTCATACTAATTCTATTATTAATGAAGAGAGCTAGACCCCTCACCTCTCGATGGACGGTCTAGTCGAAAACATCGGAAGTTATTTAAATGGAACAAATTATGTACAGATAGCCATGTCTCTTGTAATGCTATATTATCAGGAGCGAATTTAGAAGTCAAGTATACCAAATCCGTAGATGCAGAATGGATTGATAAGTAATTCCAATGGAGAATCTTAAGTGACCCTATGGTTTGGAAAGAGCTGCTTCCGCTATAGATTTTTCTAGAATGCTTTCTTTCAAGAAATCCCTCTTTGAAGTTATGTCCCACATTCTATTCGTTTCGCAAAATGTTTAAAGAGTACCTAATCACAAAACGTGTTTTTTAAACTCTTCCGTCGTGCCTTACTTCTAATTTTAGTATTTCTTTTACTCACTATACCACTTGCTGTTACACAGAACTTTTCTTACCTTGTTGTTATGAAATTTTTCTTTGTTTATTTCGTATAAAGTGTTTTTCATTGCTTGCTGCATTGTTATCGCACTTGACTTATTCTCTAACGGAGGTCCCCCCGACTGTTTTCTAACTTCAGGACCTCCTCTGTACTGTAGAATTTTATTCATGTAAATGTATGCATTCCTGAAATTGATTGATTGATTGATTGATTGATTGATTGATTGATTGATTGATTGATTGATTGATTGATTGATTGATTGATTGATTGATAATATCGCATAGCATTGTGTGGAAGGCGATGACACACCGGGAATAAAGACATAAAGCGTAGTGTTCGCTGACGCGCCGCAGACGGTATCAATAAATTGCGCTACACAAGCATTTGTCATTAAACGAACGCTATAGCCTTTGGAGAAAATATAAATACTTTTTTTCGAGCAAAGGCGCACGCAAGTTCTTACTTGCAAGGTCGAAAAAGTTCGAGTGAAGAGAGTTCTATCTCCGTCCCTCTTCCAACTCTTGCATAGACCAATGAGTTAGGAACATTGAAGAAGAACGGCTGTTTGGGCTAGTGGTTAAATTCTATTATAATAAGAGTAACACCCCAAGTAGGAAAGTGCTGAAAGAGAAGCGAACAGAAAGTGACGAACGGAAGGCAAAGAGGGAACACACGAGCGCTGACAAAGGTACACATATCATGGAAGCATGCGGACAGCTTCTGAGGCTGCTTTCGCAAGGGCAATACGAACAAAATTCGCTACAAATATTTAATATATCCAATTATACTCTTACAGATCAACAACAAATTTGAAATCAATAATCACACACGTACATCAATTACATCAGTAGGAAAACGTTCCTTGTTGCAGGTTGAATATAAAATCAAGCAACAATGTCCCAGGCACTGGTCGACAGCATTACCAATGGCCGACGACAACATGGTGACAGGCATGACTTCCCCACCTGCATACAAGCGCCGCAGAGCCCGCAGTCTCAACAGCATCACTCCAGGCGGAGCTCTTGACGACGCCTGCAGAAGCGATGGTGTCGCTTCCGTAATCCATGCCGTAGACTTGAGACCACACGCATTAGGACTCATGGCAGGCGTGCTGCATCGTGTCCGTCGTCGGCGTCGACGAGCTCGAAATCCATGACGGTCTGTACAGCAGCGCTCGATAAAGGCGTGGAAAGCTTGAAATGAAGGTTACTGGTGTCGTAGACTTGATTGCTGACCATTCTTTGAAACTTGTGGCAATAGACTAGGGCGGGAGTGTGGCCGGCGCTCCGAGTTCTGCCTAGGACAACGAACACTTGAGCGAGATTGAAGACGGAGCCTCCATCGCAGTGGTGTGTGGACCACGGCAGCCAGCCATCCCGGGAGGACTGGAAAAACCAGCGGGTGAACGGGGCTCCAGAGACATGGTCAACCGCAGCAGCTTCGAACATCGTCGGAATGGTGTTGGTGACACGTACGCGCTGCATCACGTCTCGCGCGAAGAAGAATGGAAGCTGGCAAAGCATGGCCAGCGCCTCCTCGTGAGCGAACGTCTTCTTCGTCTTTCACCTCCCCCAGTCACAATCTGTTTGGCTTATGGAAGTTTGAAGATACTTTCTTTTTTTATTTCTTTATATATACTTGCTTTTGTTGTTTAATTACATCAATAATTCGATGTTAATTCATCATAATTTTCTTTAATACATGTATCGTCTGGGGACTCTAAACGCCGTTGTATACATATACCATCTCACCACCCCCAACCGTGTCAAAGAATGCAAAAGCTCCATCGTTTGGCTTCCTCTCTTCTCAGACCCCTTCACTTCTTTTTCTCTTTGGACTTCATTAGGGCACTCATTGCACGGACGTCGGCAGGGGCGTGCGTTAGGGGTGTTGCAGAGTAACGGCATCCGACGTGGTTGTGCCGTCGACGCTCTTTTATTGCAGAGTCGAAGGCGGACAGCCGAGGAAGGAGGCGAGACGCCGGAGAGGAGCGTTAACCGCAACGTCCGGCCAGCCGAAGTCCCTTTGCGTTCTAACCACCTCGCACTACGAGCCACCAGCGCTCACCATCTTGTCGTCTGAGGACAGCTTACTGCGACTACAGTGGCTACCTTTCTAGCCTCTATATACCGTGACTGACACGGTGCTACAGGGAAACTCCCGCATAACCCCCTAAGCTACACCAGCATCTGTCCCCCCTTCCCACTTAAACCCTGTTTAAGCCTCCCACGTCTCCGCCGAAAAGCCCCTCCTAGACAATACCCTGCCTATGCCAATGTGCCCAAAATTGTTATCATGACTATTATCTGGTGATAATGTCTCGTGTGCTCGTGCGTAAATTAATATCACACTTGGCAAACAGCTTCCATACCTGCGACTTATGTTCGCTCCTCATAGGGCGGTAGAGTAGCCGCTCCGATTTGAGGGCAAGTACCTGAGCTCTCTGGGCCGGAGATCAGTTTCGTGATTGGCTCGGCGCACTTTCTACCTGTGTGGCGGTCCCAGAATAGGGCAATATCATCGATGTAACCTCCCGGTCTAGGCGGAACGCACCGAGAAGTCATTGCGAAAGATATAAGACCGGCTTTTCTCGATCATTTTTTAATCACTCTTTGGACAATCTACAATGATTACACTGGCGTGCAATTCAATACGTACACCATAAATAATCATGATTTTCTTCAAGTAGGAAAGCGTGCACTATTCCATTAGTATTCTTCATGCTTCGGATAAGCGTGGTACCGCTACACACCTTTGAGACATTGTGTGCACTTTGTTGAGGCTATGGCTGATGAAAATGAAGAATTACTAGTGAGCCTTTTGAAATAAACTGCAAGCATTAAACGACCATTTGATTACGTAATAAATCTTGTGTGACGACAGGCTGGCACTATACTTTTCTGAAACAATCTATTAGACAACCGACATCAAGACTGCATTGAGTTGGTTTGCTCTGGAATTTAAAGCATAGGAATGGCCATGTGCCGACGAGGTCAGGTATTTAACAATAGAGAACGACGACGGATTACCATGCGGCTTAATCACGATGACTACCTTGCACAGTATATGGCGCTTTTTTTTTGGCAGAATTTTACTGTGACTCTGACAGGAGACAAGCAAGAAAGTATTTACGGACAGTATGCCCAAGTTTTCGCGGCAGAAAGTACAAGTTAACGCGTACCCTTCATTGTTAGGAAGGGTAGAAGGCCTGCTTACCATGAAGAAAAATGAAGGCATGGTGTTCTTTACCAGTGCTTGACGAATGTGGTAACGTTCGTTGTGTCATGTTTTGTTACATATTTTAAAATAATTCTCTTGTCCCCTTGTTTGCAATGTCCAACCGGAAATAAAGAAAAAAATGAGGGATGGCCCTGTGGTTGAATACTAGGCTGCGACGCAGCTATATCACGTACATGGGTCATTTCTGATAGGGATTGGGCCCCAAGACAGCAACAACAAATCGACCTCCTAATAGAATAAAACCTAGACGCCGACACTTGTTTGTTTTGTCTCATGGTCGTGTATGAACACGTATTGACCGTACGGGCTCACTCACGAAAAAAAATGCGTTGGACGATTCATGCCTGTGTAGCTGCACACTTACTTAAAAAGTTGTTGTTTTTTAATGCGACGAAAAAAGTTCTGTGCGGGCTGCGGGCCGCTAGCGTGAGGCCCACAGACCGCGTGTTTTATATTCCCGCTGAGCAGTTCACTCCTCTGCAATTCTCAAGCGCATTGCGCAAAATCGTCGCATAAGACCCGCACTGCAGACAAGCCTACAGTGCGTCTTCATGAGACACGTAGGACAGTCTTCACAGCAGAATCGTAGCACAAATTTTGCGACATAACTACGTGATTGCCTCGTTCAAGTAAAACTGACTTACAGGTTAGTCTTCCAGTCTGCAGTTGACCATTGATTGTCACCAATGATTGTCACCATTGATTGTCAAAAGTGGAAGGGGGGGGGGGGGGGGGGCTCGGCTAACTAACTTTTTTCAGTGTGTGAATGGGAGGGGGAAAGCTAGCCCTCCTCCACCCTCGGATAGATACCTCTATGCGTTGCAAGCCGCTGCGATAACACCACCTCAAGACAAGCAAGTGGTAGCGGATAAATAAGAGACGACGGCATGACCCTTCCCTCACAATTATTCATTTTTGAACGACAGAAACTCGAGCTGTAGGTGTTAAATTCATCGTGACGCAACGTAAGGCGGGCAAAGATGGGCTCCAAAGTAAGGAAACAGGCAACACAAACACTTATAAATGGCGTTCACGTTATTCCGTTTAATTATTGTCTTCTTTCAAGGTGTACGCGCTTTCAATCCATTTCACTTCAACCAATGAAGTCCATCCTCTCCGTCAACGACTACGCATGGCGGAAAGGTGACAGAGCGTCGTAGTTGCTGATATATGCACCTGCATCACTGTACACATTGCGGTGAGTCCCGCACTTGCATGAGCTAGGAGGCTATATTTATATGAATATGACACATACAAGGCCATTCTGATTAACGGTTGCTTGTTGGAAGTCAGCACATCGCCATGTCTACTCTCCTTTCATTGTGTCGATTCCGTACACTGAAGTTTCATTATGAACCCTCTCCATGTCTGCATGTTCCTCGAAATTTATCAGACCGATGAATTGCGCAAATGTGTCACAGCAGGCTGTAATTTTCATTTCACAAGAAACAAATGGAAGTTCAAATAAACAAAGAAAGGGTTCGATCGTTTCTGTTCAGAAAGAAAATTATGCGTTTCGACCCATATACTACCGCCGATGGTTACAAAAATTTTACGTCATTTTACGTCAAATTTATGCAACAGGTAACGAAAGCATGCTTCGTTGTGTTTATTCATGTCATTTAAAGGACTTTAAGAAAAAATAGAAATAGATACCCACCTACGGATATCCGATATAACATATTTCTTTGGAAATTTCGTTAAACCTAGGCGCACGAGCTCCCCTGTTGGCACAGTGTTTTTCAGTCAATTATTACACAACCACGGGGGCTGCATAATCAAGCGACATATTTCATTTTCAGATCTCCTTAGCTTTCGTAATTGGCTCTGTGCAGCCACTCACCTTGACAGTTAATGGAAATGAAATAATAAAAACTGAAGGAATCGAGGATAAAATTATAATAAAATGGAAATTGAATTGTTATATTACCCCGGAGCGATAAAGAAACACAGTGTGCCATTGACTACATGTTACGAAACGAGGCTTCTTGTCCAGCGCTACGGCGGGCGCTGAAATCCTATTCAAATTCAATTTTAATTGAAAACTATGAACTGAATCGTCTGACGAACTTCTTCAATAGGCCTAAAATTAGGAGCGAATTCGCAGAGCCACCTTTGTTTTTTTTTTGCAAGTGCTCTTTGCCATCCGCTGTCACTAATATTTCAAGCATGATAATTTTTTTTCTTACGGACAATGCTAGTGTACTATACGAACAAAATTCGGCAGATCCCTCGTACCTTGGGAATCGATGTTATGCGAAGCATGCACATGCAGGCTGACTGTGCTGTAATTTTGGTTTACCCCAAGTTATGAGAGCACCGAGCCGTAAGCGGCTAGATAGATAGATAGATAGATAGATAGATAGATAGATAGATAGATAGATAGATAGTAGATAGATAGATAGATAGATAGATAGATAGATAGATAGATAGATAGATAGATAGATAGATAGATAGATAGATAGATAGATATATAGATAGATAGATAGATAGATAGATAGATAGATAGATAGATAGATAGATAGATAGATAGATGATAGATAGATAGATAGATAGACTAGATAGATAGATAGATAGATAGATAGATAGATAGATAGATAGATAGATAGATAGATAGATAGATAGATAGATAGATAGATTTGGCAACAACTTTCTCTGGCAGCGCAGCCAAAGCAACGTGGGCGGAGCTTCTGCCACATGCGTTAGTACGCCAAGCAATCCGTTTTTATGCGATTTCGGTTTCGGTTTCGCAAGGGCGTCCAATATGTACTTTTTTTGCACGACCACCATGCAATCAATATTACATTTATTTGGGAGGAAATAAATAAGACTTTCATTTTGAAGGAAAAAAATCAGGAAGCTTCTTTGAGCATTGCGATTTATTTCAGAAAAAAGAAAGGTACGGTCGAGGAGGTACTAGGCGATTGGACAACGCAAAGCCAAGAATCATTTCCTAAATTGCAGCGCATACATGGTCGGCATCATTGTTTTCCTTCTTTTAGAGACGCAGAACATGCCTGAGACGCTCACGTAATTTTTTTAAGGGACGCGAAGGCAGCGACGAGAAGCAGAAATCTTGACACCGATCGGTCATGAGTGGGGGTCTGACGCCCGTAAATTGAAGTTGGTGGAACGCAATCTTTACTCGGCCAAGAACGCTGTTTTTTTTTTTTTCACAGTCCTCCACCCAGGCAAAGCGCAAAGAACGACTACCTCCGTAGACGCCGACGGGAGGAGTGGTGTTACGGTAGTACGCAATCTTCAGCGTTATCGTATCAACAATATTAGCTAGCTGAAACACCGACCACGTATGCAACGCAATTTAGAAAAAGGTTCATTGCTTTTACGTACAGTTTCCAATCGCACTCTTTCGTTCAAACATCTGGTGTTGCTGAGGGCTGGAAGGCCTCCGGTGTCACTTTCAAGGCGGCTATAGCGATGAGTCCCACTTCCGCTGATGATATCACTTGCACACAAATACTCAGTGATTGCATGCGCGGGAGGCAAATAATTCACGACGCAC
Organism: Rhipicephalus annulatus; assembly: GCA_013436015.1. NCBI lineage: Eukaryota > Metazoa > Arthropoda > Arachnida > Ixodida > Ixodidae > Rhipicephalus > Rhipicephalus annulatus. The sequence goes on along the minus strand of WOVY01005155.1, from coordinate 7,279 downwards.
CACTGCCTTCGTTTCTACCTGTTCGATGAATACGCATCACCTAACGAACACGTACTCATACTGGCTTATAAGCTTCGATGTGAACTTGCTGGAACCGAGCGACGCCATAGTTGTTTACCGGAAGGAGAAAAAGGTGAAATGGCACCAGAAAACCAGAAAACTGGAAACAGCAAAGAACGAAGAACCTACACGGTTGATGCTTCTTAATAATAATGCGAACAATCTTGAACATAATATTTACATCCTTTCTTTTATATTTTCCGTTATGCTACGCAGCATACCAAAGTAAGCGTTCGTGGACTACATGCAGAAGCGTAGTAAGAAAGGGCGTGCTTGGGCTTCGTAGCTTTGATGTGCTGCCACAGAAAGCTTTTGCCGAGTACAGACAGACAGACAGACAGACAGACAGACAGACAGACAGAACAGACAGACAGACAGACAGGACAGACAGACAGACAGACAGACAGACAGACAGACAGACAGACAGACAGACAGACAGACGGACGGACAGACAGACAGATAGATAGACAGATAGATAGACAGACAGACAGACAGACAGACAGACAGACAGACAGACAGACAGACAGACAGACAGACAGACAGACAGACAGACAGACAGACAGACAGACGGACGGACGGACGGACGGACGGACAGACAGACAGACAGACAGACAGACAGGACAGACAGACAGACAGGACAGACGGACGGACGGACGGACGGACGGACGGATGGACGGACGGACGGACCGACAGACATACGGACAGACGGACAGGCAGGCAGCAGATGCTAAGCGTGCCTACAGTACGCAAAAAAAGCTTCGCCTTTAATAAAAAGAAAGATGTCCTCAGCTGAGTTGTGGATAGGTCCAGCATGTCTGGGCCCAGAGATGCAATATCGTGGACGTCAACATTTCGCTGCTGGGCTAAGTAGGGTTGAAAACCATGCGACCCTGAACAATCGGTCTGTCTGGCCCAGCTTCTTTATCCCTTATCTTCATAAGGAGTCACATTGTGAACCTGACCACCAATACCTTTGTTATCATTGGCTCTATTTTGCATTGTGATGCAGAAAAGATAAACATAGCGAGAAATGTTTTTAACAGACGCCTTCTTCGCCTACTTATAACATTGAATCAGCCTCGAATGAACAAGTGCACTGAAACTACGGTGCCTACAGGATACAAAGTGCATTTCATTTGCACAACCTCTTTCATTGAACAAGAGCGACCAACTTCAAATAAAGCTCTACAAGACATATTACTGCGACAGGAGGTCTGATGGTCAAATCACCCGCCACCGATACGTGAATTTTCATGGGGCTCGCCAAATTACATGCAGGCCGAGCAGGAAGGTCAGCTGGTTCACATACCGTAAAGTTGATCGCTAATTGTACTGAAGACAATGTGCCATTCACTAGCCTTCGTTGATCCAGTAACTTGGTAATCCGCGTAATTCTACGCGTATACTCTTGCGGTTTCCTCCTGTTACCAAAAGGTGCAATCATGTTCCAGACAACGAAAGTTGTTCCGTAAGGCACGCGATGCCTCGAACTCGTACACGCACCTGTAATGGCGTCCTTCGTGACGACGCGAGGTCAAATGATACACAGCTTCCGCCAAAGCTGTCATTTCGTGCGGTGGTTTCGACAGGTACATACTACTCGAGACCCATTCTCCGGGTGCCCGGTGCAGTTGTGCTCGTTTGCTGCTGCATCTTCTATCAACGCCGTGTAAATGAGTTTGTGATTATTTTTTCGCACAGCTTCCTACTGCTTGTGTAAAGTAGCACTGTCTTCTTACCAAATTTCTTACAAAACGTTTACGTACAGAAAACGGCGCATCTATTCAAAGGCACACTTAACGCAATACATCATAGCTAGTCGGCAACCTAGTGATCAACTTTTAACGTGAGGGCGTTAAAGAGCTCGTTTCGCGGAAATTTCGGCCTCGGTCCCGGCGGCGGCGGTTTTAAGCGAGAAATCATCTTATGCGTGACCGAAAAATTGAGAACGATGCAAATAGAAATAAATAATTCATAAAATAAGTCCTGGGTCACACTGGAGAGCAAACCATGGTCATTCGGGTCTGGGAAGGAATTGAACCTGGGTAGTTTGCATGGCAGTACATGCGTGCGAATACAATGAAAAGAATATCTTCTGCTTGTAAACGAAGCGAAAGTAGCTTTCATGCTTACGCGTCTTGCATACATGCATCACAATGCAACATTAAAATATTGCGGGTAAAAATGCGTGGTACAGTGGCCATTGCCAGAGGGTGTCAGAACACGTGATTATCATAATGTTTCCGTGGCTTAAAGCCGGTCACCCTGTACAGAAGGCACGCATGATACTGCACCTAATCTCTTAAGTCCACGTAGTGGGTGCATGGCAAGTGCCAAGAGGTTTCGTGCACCAAGTGTTTGAAGTATGCACTAAGAACAAGATATCACTATCGCGTAGAACTCCTAAAGGCGAAGCTTTAGGGCCCCATAATTTAAAAAAAAAATTAAATCCTATATTGAGCTAGAATTACACAAAACGTATCGATAATATCAGAAATTGCACTGTTGGCTGCTCTTTCGTGTCGTTTCTCCCATAAATCACCTAATTATATAATTAAAATGCTATACTGTAAAGAGGGAACGACCTTAATGTGAAGGTCGGCTTCTCAGATCTGATGTTTCGCGACACACCGGCACCCCGCCGGGAAATAACACTCTCAATAGAGGTTCGCTTTGTAAACGCACGTTTATTCAGCATCACACGAAAAGGGATCTCCTTTAGTGACAAGCCAGTCTTGCGTTGTATATTATCTGCGTTTGCCATGACGCTTAAGGGCACTCGTACGTTTTCAGTATTTTTTTTTACTAAAACCAAAAATTTCTTGCTCAACTTGCAACAAGTGTAAATAATCAAACGACACTTTAACAGAAAACACAGTGCCAAACGCCTTTTGCATGTTGTTCCACTTAGCGACCTTCCCGACTCGTACCGATCTCTAAACAACACAAACACAACACACACTCACAGCTGCGGCTATGCAGCTCATGCATTCCGAGGCTATATCAACAACAAGAAGCGCACGTATCTGGAAAGCTCGACAGTTTTGGTTCACTGAAGGCACTTTCACCGAACAGAAGCACGCGCACATGAAATGACAGTTGCTTGAGCTTATCAGCATTGGCAACTTGCTCTTTGAGACTCTTGTAAATTTATGGCACAGAGATCTTTCTACTTCATTGCAGCGCTTTGGGTCTTCCAAATATTCACTTATCTTATCTTTTCTTGAAAAATGTTATGTAGGAAAACTACATCATGCACCAATCCTCTTTTGGGAACGAACTTCGATAAATCTGACTTGACAACCAAGCTCAAAACGTGCATTGCCGGTTTCAAGTGTACGATTGCACAAAGCTCCTGGACTTATTGTATGATATATTTCCAAATTTTGTTTTGCAAGCAAATAAGGTCTTTTCGTGGCAAAATTGCAGCATTCACTTCAATCCAATCACTATTTTGCACAGGTGTACGGGAATAGTGAGTTTTGGGCGTTTGCCTTGACAAGTGCCACTCTCGCATTCATGACGCATTGAAGTGCAAGTGAGTGAGATTTACAACAGTCGCACATGAACAGTACATAATTTTACATATCTTGATACCTGAAATAGTCGTATCGTAGCGTATTTCCATGGCTGATACCTTGCATAATATATAATAGAAGTGCTCATCCTCTTTATGCATTTTTCGTCTTCACAACTGCAAAGCGGGCATGCGATTTTTTTATCAGGTCTTGTCTGCAAAGGCCCTCTATTGTATTTGCGGTGTCAACAAGATCAGGCGACTAGCTTTTCTGTTGTTATCCGCGTCTCCTTTTGAAATATGAATGTCAGATAAACACGCATGTAGTGATCTTAACATTTACACTGTCAATATAAAAAAAGGACTGTGTTCTTAAGATATCGCGGTAGTAGACGTTCGAGCAGTGAGGTTTATGCTCGCCTGAACCCATCACACTTGTTTCTTCTTACTAAACCACAGCTTACAGCAGCTTGCATGCCGATTTGTATCTATTTACCTTTGCTCTGTTATGCGATAATTCACTCGTACCTACGCTAAGTAGTAGTGAAAGTTATTAAAGCCATATGCGGTATACTCATGTTTATGCCATAATCAGCCACGTAAGAGTCCTCATGTCAATGAATCAGTTGTGTCTCTGTATACACAAGCACGTCGTTGCTTTCTTGTGAAGTGTGCTGAATAGAAGCCATGGTTGACTTTATATTACCAGAGAAAAATAACGATATTCGTTGGGTCAAATATTCGTTTTCCTTCATATTTCCAGATATCTGGAGGCAAAATTACACGTGAACCTATCACATGTAAGTCTCACCATTTCAAAAAAACTTTCGTATACCCCTTTCGGTGTCTATTCCCAGATTGAATCGTTCTGACAGGGTATCGGCTTTCTACGTGCAAAACTGCACCTATAGCTACCGTTAGCTTTACTCAAAGTTATAGAAAATAAATGTAAATAGGGACATGCCAAACAAAGGGCAGTCCTATAATTCAGCTATAAAATACGAGGTCATGTGTAGTTGTCGTCAGTTTTGTTATCAAAATCTGATATTCATAAAATGCTTGCAGTACTGTTTCTCTGCGGAGTGGCATCAGACATTTTTTTCTGGTTGTAACGGGATCCTAGGCTCGTAAAAGGATCCCGTACAACGCTTGGAGACAATTCCAACAGAGCGATGTGTCCTGTTTTCTTTACATATGCAGGCTCTGCACTGGCATATTAACAGACTGTCACTGTTTCTGAGACTCTCGGCTGAGCACTCATGGCGTGGCCTTGCGGAGGGTAGCTACGAAGTGTCCTTCTTCATTCGACGAGCACCATGTCACTGGAGCGCAGGCTAGACGTGTAGTTGCGTGTGCGCGCCCGGGCCGCCTCCTCGCGTTTGCGCCGGTCCTCCCTGGCCAGATAGAGGCCCACGGAAGCCGATTCCGAGAAAGAAGAGTAAGCCTCCGGCGAGCAGTAGCACGATGCCAGCGATCCCACAATGTCCTCGGGCTCCTGTGGCGACGAGGCCCAGCACAACCAGGATGATCCTCGCTGAACAGCAGTCCCCTAGGCAGCAGGACAGCACGCCCAGGTTGAAAGTATCGCTTGGGCGTCCGCGGCTCCTCCTGGTAGTAGGCGTACGTCGAGCTGGACATGGCGACCACCGGACGGGTGCCTCCTGCGAGCGAGGGTGCAGAGAGAAGCGTGTTGCTTCGGGCGATATACGAAACTCATCGCGCCCACGGCAGCATTTTTGTACGTTCGTGCGGTTGTCGCCTCGCCACAGCTTGGTGGCATATATCTTGTAATCTTCACAATGGAAATGCAGCTTTTTTGTCTGGACAGATATATAGCTAATAATTTGTCCCTGTAACGCTGTTTATCCATGCAAGTCCATACTGTCACCTTTCACCAATCGTTTTTCCCAAGCACAGCCCGAGCCTGGAATGACCTGCCAACGAAGTCGCCACTATCACCGACACCCAAGCTACCCAAGCATCCAAGCGGCTCACTGAAACCATTCCATCCTTACTACCCTCATATTAATAGTCTTTATATCACCCACTCCCTCGTGTAGTATCCCAACTGGGACCTTTGAGGTAATAAAATGAATGAATGGACAGGAAACGAACACGACAGAAGGCATTTCTGTGTGCTCGACCATCTTATTGCACATCATTGGTTATTTATCACATAATATATATATATATATATATATATATATATATATATATATATATATTATTTGATTCATATGTGGAGTTTAACGTCCCAAAACCACCATAGATGCCGTAGTGGAGCGCTCCGGAAATTTCGACCACCTGGGGTTCTTTAACGTGCACCCAAATCTGAGCACACGGGCATACAACACACACACAGACATATATATATATATATATTGAGCGTTATGACCACGACACACCAAAGAAAAGGGGGTCTACTAGAAGTGCAGGTACTCTATCGACTCATCCGGTCATACGCGCGCGCATCTGCGTAGCCGCTTGTGATGAGAAGCACGCCCACGACCTCTCCTTGTTTGCGCCGGCGGCGAAAGAGGCATCGCTCCGTGGGCGGGGTGGAGCAACATCGCGGAGACGATATGCCGTACGAAGAGGAGGAGGCGGCCGTGTCATCGCCGTGTGGACACGCAACGCTGCTCGTTGGGAATGCAAACGGCGAGTACTCGTGGCCATGCTGCAAAGTGGGGCTGCTTCCACGCACGTGCTCCACCGCAGGCGCACTGCAGCTGGTACCCCTTTCGAGACTTGCGCCTCGGCTTCGTCGCCTCAACGAGCTATGCAGAGTGCGAAACACTACTCCTCGCTTATACGGTAGGGACATGTGTATGCAGTGTGTCGCCCCCAGTATCCGCCATATCGCGCTTTCTGAAACATTCCAAACTGCAAGACTATGCCGTAAATTAATGTAGTTTGCTCTTCTATGTAGTCTGCCCTAGCAAAAAAAAAAAAGTTAAGTTGAAAGTAGAGTGAAACCACATTCAGTCGAAAGTACCGGTGGTTATATGCTATAAGCCTTCTAGTGAGGTCGTACAATTTCGTGGTTGGTTCGATGCTGCATTCGCACAGCCATATTGCTTTTGTTTCATGTCGAGCTGAACGGTATCACTCACTGCAAAGCAGCATTGAAAATTTCCCAGAAAAGACGCAAGTCATGAACATCACAAACGAAGCCGCATCATGGCTTCCGAACCAAATAAAGACCTATATAGCGCTTGTTCTGCACAAAATCTGAATTTCTTCTATGCGGTAAGACTGTAGAATTTGATCAAAAGTTCAAGTATGAGAGCGACACTCTTAATGTAAAGTGATATCATGGAGAATGTAAAGATCAAAGTATTTGTTTTTTACACTAAAAAAAGTCACTGTATCCTATTCAAGAGCAAGTAGTTCATCTTGGATCCAATGAAAAAGTTGTTACCATCCAATTAAAAAAATTAAAACCAGTTCCACGCCATCGGGGTGTGCTGGCCAACAAGCGCCACAAGCGCCACCACCTGGCGAAAGAAGACTGAGTTGTTTCTTTGTTGGCATCTTTTTCTATCCTTTCTGCGGACTTTTACATCACTCTATCTCATTTTATGATATTTTTATTTATTTTTCAGGCAACGACAAGAAACAAACATACATTTGTCTTGCCTAGGAGGGTGACAAAAGGCGCGAAGCTTGATTGAATGTCACACCCCTATCTTGACACATGAT